>PVIH01002960.1:0-173127 GCA_004025045.1 Sigmodon hispidus
ATAAAAACAGACTTGTGGACCAATGGAATAGAATTGAGGATCCAGACATTAACCCAAAAACCTATGAACACCTGATCTTTGACAAAGAGGCCCAAAACATTCAATGGAAAAAAGATAGTATATTTAACAAATGGTGTTGGCATAGTTGGATGGAAGTGTGTAGAAAAATGCAAATAGATCCGAGCCTGTCACCCTGCACGAAATTCAAATCCAAGTGGATCAAAGACCTCAACTTAAACCCAGCCACTTTGAACTTGATAGAAAAGAAAGTGGGAAATACACTTCTACAAATTGTCACAGGCGACCACTTCCTAAATATAAAACCAGTGGCACAGGCACTAAGACAAACAATCAATAAGTGGGATCTCCTGAAGCTTGGAAGCTTCTGATAAGCCAAGGACACTGTCAATAGGATAAAACGACAGCCTACAGAATGGGAAAAGATTTTCACCAACCCTACAAGTGATAGAGGACTGATCTCTAAGATATATAAAGAGCTGAAGATTTTAGAGCCCAAAACCCTGAATAACCCTATCAAAAAATGGGGTACAGATTTAAAAAGGGAATTCTCAGCAGAGAAACTACAAATGGCTGAAAGGCACCTGAAAAAGTGCTCTTCATCTTTAGCCATCAGAGAAATGCAAATCAAAACAACTTTGAGATACCACCTAACACTTGTTAGATTGGTTAAGATAAAAGGCACAGATGACAGCCTATATTGGAGAGGATGTGGAGCAAGGGGAACACTCCTCCATTGTTGGTGGGATTGTAAGCTTGTTCAGCCACTTTGGAATGCAATATGGAGGTTTCTCAGAAAATTGAGACTCAATCTCCCCAAGGACCCAGAAATACCCCTTCTGGGTATATACCCTAAAGAGGCACATTCACACTCTAAAGGGTATTAGCTCAACTATGTTTATAGCAGCATTATTTGTAATAGCAAGAACCTAGAAACAACCTAGATGTCCCTCGACTGAAGAATGGATTAACAAACTGTGGTACATCTACACAATGGAATACTACTCAGCAGTAAGAAAAAATGATATCCTAAAATTCGCAGGCAAATGGATGGATTTGGAAAATATCCTCCTGAGCGAGGTATCACATACTCAGAAAGATAAGCAGGGGATGTACTCACTCATTAGTGGTCTCTAAACAAACAAACAAGAAAAAAAGCCAAACATGTCCAAGCTGCAAACCACAACCACTAAACAGCTTGGGATCAGAAACACCCTGGACTGACCCTTCAGATCCCACTCCAACCATAGGAACACCTGACCCACTCTTGAGGGAGGGGGGACAAAACTGGATTTGCCAGGAGTGGAGACTGAACTAAGCATTATTGGGTCAGTGGGACCATAGGACTGTCTGCTGCCTGCCCAGGGAGGGGATGGGGAGTTGTGGAGCAGAAAAAATGACCTAATGTGTTGGGAGGGGAAAGGGACCTTGAATCCCCATATACAGGGATGGAAAAAAAAATTCAGAGGGAAAACTGAACACAAAGTAAATATATGTGTATCAATCTTATTTGCATTATCACCCTTGATAAGTCATGCTTATGATTTTTATCTTCTTTATAGTTATTGTTAACTTATCACCATTTTAAATTCATTTTACTGTTTTTCTTGATAAAAACAAAATAAATAAAGAAGAAGGAATAAAAAACAAAACAAAACAAAAAAAAAACAAAGTGCTGGTAAATATAAGTGATGTTAAATTGTGGCATTCATCAGATCCTTATAAAGACATTTAACTTTCCAAATCCTTTAGCTAAGTAAGGATCTGCTTTTCAGATACAAAGAGGAGTCACTAAAGGCTGGACTATCTAAACCAAGTGCCAACCCTTAGCATCCCACACTAACAGAAGCTTTAAACTGTCAGCAAGAAAAAAGAAAGAGAAAATGTTTTCTATTCCCTCCAAAAATCTGAACCATGTAACAACTTCATCCTTTATCTTTCTAAAAAAAAAAAAAAAAAAAAAAAAAAAAAAAAAAAAAAAAAAAAAAAAAAAAAAAAAAAAAAAAAAAAAAAAAAAAAAAAAAAAAAAAAAAAAAAAAAAAATACCTAAGGTGAGTTTAAATGTTTCATGAGAGCTTTTGTTTGGTTTGGTTTGGGTTTTTCTGGGTTTGGTTTTTTTGGTTTGGGTTTTGGTTTTGGTCTTGGTCTGGTTCTTGGTTTGCTTTGCTTTGCTTTGCTTTAAGTTTGGTTGAGTTTTTTTTTTTATTTGTTTGTTTATTTGTTATGTCTTACACAAGACATTTGTGTTACTTTAAGGACAGAGCATTTTGGAAAAAATATTTGTGGAAAGAAATTTCTCTGATAATTCAAGTTCAAAACAAGTCTACATGAAGTGAAAGTTCTAAGTATTTCAATGGGCTTTTAGACTTGAAGTACTTATTTTTTGTCTTAATTTTAGTGAAGAGGTAGATATACCACTCATTTTTGAAGTCCTTCTAAGTCACTGGTGGAAATTTTCTTTAAAGTAGAATGGTATATTCTAGTCTGATTCTTTACTGTGTGTAATAAATCATCTATGTAAATATTCCTGGCAGAAAGTCAATATCCCTTTTCTTCAATTAAGACCCACCATGAATCTTTTTGGGATTAAATATCAAATTCACAACAGGAAATTGAAGGCTTAATGAAAAAAAGTTAGTGACCTATTTATTTATATATTTCTACTTAAATACAGCTAAAGCAATTTCAAATATAGGATTTAATAATAAAACACTGTTCTGAAAGATTGTTCAGTGGTAAAGATCATTTTCTACTCTTTCTGAAGACTACAGTTTGCTTCCCAGTACTGATACTGAAAGACACACAACCTATTATAGGCAGTTATTTGACCTGTTTGGGCCTGAGGTCTAGAGGAATATTTTCCACTCAGAAGTCTGGTAGTCAAATATGAAATAATTATTCAGAGGCTAAATACTAGTTACAAAATGTTTTGCTTATGGCCCAGGCTCATCACTTACTAGATTTTACAACTAAACTCAACCTATTCTTATTCATCTGTGTATTACCACATGGTTCCATGGCTTTATCAGCGACATTACATCTTGATATCTGAGAGGCAGCCTGCAGTGTGTCTTTAACTCTGCCCTTCTCCTTATCTGTGCTTGGATTTTCCATCTGCCTTTAAGCTTCCTAACCATAGGCCAAAACAAAATCTTCATTAACAAATAGTAACAAAGTATATTCACAGATACAGAAAAACATCCCACATCAACAACCATTATTTTTCCAGCCCCTCTTATCTGATATCCTCTTTTATAATAATAAATTTCCTCGTATACATGGCACATGGAAAACATACAAACACACACAAATGTGAATAAATAAATAAAATCTAAGAAAGAAAATAACTTTGCTGATATCTGCTTCTGTCAGTTGGATTACAGTGTGGTGCATATGCTCTCAGTAACACTGATATTTTCTCTCCAAGTTTCTACACCAAGATCATCAGCTTCCTCAAATGAATGATCAGAAGATTGAGAAAACTCTTTTTCTCCATGAGTTGTAAATATGCTATGACTCTATTTAGAAGAAAGCCTTACCTACTAGATGAAACATAGAAAAGTTCCTAAAATTATTGCACTATACTAACATGTAAGAGTCGGCGCCCCAAAACAGAGAGCTTCACTCCGATATCGGGTAGCAAAAAGAAGTTTTAATGAACACGGGCCCGTGGGTCACCAGCAAAAGGGGAAGCTAGTAGTGACCTCCAGTCTAAGGCTCTCAGGCCTTTTCTAGGGCAGTTCTACCAGGGCGGGGGAGCGGGGGTCTTCCAGGGTGAAGTCATCTGGTCAGGCCAGATGTCTGGGTGGGTAAAGGAATTCTGAGTTACGTTAGACATCAGGTATTTTAATCACAGTTTCGACCAGACCATTATGTCCTATCTGAGTTGATTACGGCTATCTGGGCTGGGTCACTCTGTTTCCTGGGACAGACTTTTAGACTTTTAGTTCCTTGTTCTCATGGGGGGAGGTGCTCTGCTGAATACCTGAACTGAATGCCTGGGTCAAGCCCTAGAACCCAGGGTCCTTCAAACACATTTATATGTTTCTTGCTATATGTCAACAGCTATATTCATATTACACTTTAGCATATGAAGAGATTATTTTATATTAAGTTTTATTTTATGAAGAACATACTACTGCATAACCATATTTTGACTAATATAAGTCAAAAGTAAACTCATGCTTAATAAACCTATATTCAATTCAGAATGATATAACTGGTCAATACCAATACTGTTCATTCAGTGATTAGCAAAATAAAAGAATATATAACATAATTGTTCTATATTGATGAAGTTTAAGTTAGTACTAAATTAGAGAATATCTTTAACTATCTGGATGATGATATACTAAAGTGGGAGAAAATCATGGATTAAAGTTTACAACTGAAAAAAAATGGTCCTCTTCAGTTTTACTTACTCTTTCTAATTTTTTTAAATTTAAATTCTCACCAGTTTTGATTTACTAATACCATTACAATATTCTATCAAATTGTGCTAAAATATCCAAAACATTTACTTTGGTCTTACTTCTATGGAAAGAAATACATGTCTTAGTAGTTTGTTTGTTTGTGTAAGGTTTTGTTATTGTTATTTTCTAATGTTCTCATTTATTGTATACATCCTTATAAACTATGATCACTCATCATTGGTGAGTTAAAAATATATATACTGCTGTTTAAAGGCAGTGTTTTTTTTAAAAAAAATATTTATTCATTTATTTATTATGTATAGAGTTTACAGAAGAGGGCATCAGATCTCTTCACAGATGATTGTGAGCCATCATGTGGTTGCTGGGAATTGAACTCTGGACCTCTGGAAGAACAATCAGTGTTCTTAACCTCTGAGCCACCTCTCCAGCCCCCAATGGCAGTGTTTATTATGGATGGTATATAACTTTCTTTTTTTTAGGAGCATTTTATTTTTACACATTTTATAAATACAAGAAAAAAATAATGTGATGCAACCAATTTTTACTCCCTAGTTCACGTATATACAAGGATCATAAGATCAGATAACCCATTTAATGAAAAATAAGCACACTGAGGACTGGTTCTTTATTTTACATAAAGCAGTCCACACCTATATAGAACTTGGATTTTGTGTGAGGTCAGTATCACATGGCAGATGGTAAAAAATAGCTTCAATAAACACTGGTACTCACTTCAGAAAATTTTGCTGGAGAAACATAAAGACCAAGAAATATGTTAAGTATAAGGATCATCACTTTCTAATAATATTTTTCCCTTCTCTGGTTTATTATTCCCCTTGTGTCTATTGTTATGCCCAAAGCTCAACCCCCAGAGAGACCACCTGAGATAGGGACATCTGGAATGCAACAGCAAGATTTATTGACATCACAATACAAGCCAGGTAGGGAGCTCACTCCAAGAACAAACAAGGAGGAGCTGCTTATTCCTAGGTTACATTGGCTTTTATAGGCAAACACTACAACAAAGTCAGGTGCTTGAGGACATGGTGCAAGCATGCTATTGATTGGCTCATGCTCAGGGACTTTCTGCCCCAGGGTATCTTTGGACCCCACCTGGACCCCACCTCGGGTGGCTGGTTTTTCCAGAACTGGGCAAGCAAGAATCTATTCTTCTCCTGGGACTGGGCAGATTTCTTGGCTAATCTCCCAGAACTGGTCAGGCAGGAATCTATTCTTCTCCCAGAACTTGTCAGGCCCCCTGACAGGAACCTATTCTTTTCCCAGAACTGGGCAGGCCCCCTCTCAGGACTGCAAACTAAACTTAATTTACCTTTTTCATAAAATAGCTACTACAATGTAAAATGTGTTTTCTTGAGCTAAGTTTACACTATCTGTTCCTTTTCTTTTTCCTCTCCCTTTCTAGGACCATCAGACTTAACATCTAGGGCCTTTGTCCCTCTGTTAGTAAGCATATAAAATGGTGTTTTAAAGAAAAATGCCCTGTGTCTTAGTCCACTAAGACTCATTTATATGAATACATGGTCTCCAAGTCATAGAACTATTTTGGAAGGAATAGGATATATGGCCTCGTTTTATTTGAGGGTGAGGGGTTGGGGGCAGGATTTGAAGACTTAAATGACTTATGTGTGCCCTTTGCTTTCTGTTTGTGAATCAGGATATGGATTCTCAGTCCCTTCTCCAGTCCCTTTCCTGCCTGTGTGCCTATCTCCTGTTGTTTCTTCTTGTAGTGATGGTGATGGACTCATACCTCCCTAGAAGTGTAAGCCCCAAATAGATTGTATCACAAGTTAACCTTGGTCGTGATGTTGACTCTCAAAAAAAAAGAAAAAGAAAAAAAAAAGTATCTACTATAAATACCTCAATGGTGAAAATAACATTGCATAAGAATTATTGTTATCATATTTTCTGAATTATATTTGGCCTTAATCTCAACTTCTTAATCTTCGCCTTAAGGAGCCTTAAGAAACTGTATTTCTTCATTGCTTTTCTAGCTTCTAAATGGGTTCCCAGTTGAATTTGTTGTATTACTTACATGATTTCTCTCCTGCTTGGTCATTATCTTTTGTACAAATTTCAGAAGAGTAACTGGTGACAAGGTAATTGTCTAACCTCCTCATTTTCCTATCATTAAATATTTCTCATACTTGAAAGAGTTTCTATTGACTCTCCATTTACTTCACATTTGTCTGGCTTCTTATCAGAATTTCTTGGGAAATCACCAAATGTAAATATTATGCTTCAAAATACCTATAGTCACAAAACTATAAAGTATATTTTCATGAAATTAAAGATAATGTCCATAAAATATGCCCTTATATTCATTTATGTACATGTTGTTTCTTATCAACTTTTGATGGAGATTAGTCTTCATTTTATGTTCTTATAGAAATAAATGCCTTTTATGTAGAGCAGTGTATGCATTAAAATTACTGGCAAAGGTGGGAAAAAAAAGAGACACAAATAGAATTAGAGAAATTTTTTCACTATAACATGAATTGATTAATAAAATCACTCTCTGTTTTTAATTATTTTTCTCCTTATCTGTATCTACCATTTTTACATAACACAAGCTGATCCTCTCATACAACTTAATAACTTTAATTTTTATACCTATTGTAATGTGAACACCACACAAATAATTGTTTTGTGTTCTTATTGAATTGAGTTCTTATTTATAAAATGAATGATGGAGGGGAAAATGTCTGTGGATACAGAAACTATTATTTTTCAAATACTTTTTCTGTGATTGACTAAATCTGTAGAGTCTGAAGCTATAAATATAAAAGGCAAACTGCATCTGATTTTCAGGTAAATAATTAAGATCAAGTTATACTATGGCTCAGGTTTCATCAACTAATTTGTGTGTGCTTGTGTGTGGGTGTGTTGTACAATATTATTTTAAGGTATGTTACATTTGTTTATGTTGTATTTGTGTAACTCTGTGAAGCTGTGTTACTTTACCTGTCTAAAACATCTGATGATCTAATAAAAACTAAATGACCAATAGCAAGGCAGGGGAAAGGCTAGGCAGGGCTGACAGGCAGAAAGAATATATAGAAGGGGAAATCTTGGAGACAGAAAAAGTAGACAGAGAAGGAGAACTCCAGGGGCTACCTACCCAGCTACATAGCAAGCCAGGGAAACAGTAAGAAACAAAGCTATACAGGAATATATATTTTATTTTCTAATAAAAAGCCTGGAAGCAAAAATGTAGTCAGAAAAAATTAAATTAAGAAAAGCTGGCAAGAAACAAGCCAACTAAGGCTGCGCATTTATAATTAACAATAGGTCTCCATGTGTGATTCATTTGGGAGGTGGGTAGTGCCCTATGAGAAGAATAAAAACAACAATGTGTGTGTGTGTGTGTGTGTGTGTGTGTGTGTGTGTGTGTGTGTGTGTGTTTAGAAAAGAGGTTGATGTCAGAATGAGTTACAACAGTAATCTGACATGTATGTAGGTTCTAGGGATCTAAACTCTGGTATTTATGATTTTGTAACAAATAGTTTAACCCACTGATAAATCATAACAGCAGCACTCAATGCTAAGAGTTTTTCAAATTACCCAATCTTTTAGGAGACAATAGAAAAATTCTGTACTTTAAGGTGGATAAAAATATGACTTTATTGATAATAAAAAGATAAGGACAAAGAACAATGTAAAATGTTATATGGTGAGAGAGCTATGTAAATGAGATGAATAGCTATGGATGATGGTGATTTGTAACTGTGGGGAGGCAAGGAAGATGCAACTGTATAAAAGAAGATGTAGAAGAGAAATATATATATATATAAGAAAGATGTGAAAACATGAGAAAATAGATGTAACTATGTAAAGATATATATATATATATGACCACATGTATGTAAAGTAAAATATGTAGTTGTATGTATAAAATGCAGCAATGTGGACATATGCAGCTGAATTTAGACAGAAAGAGTCAGAGGCCATTTTTAAGAAGTAAAAGAGAAAATTACCATCAAAAAAAAGGAAAGGTGGAATTTCCCCACAGTATTTTTATTCATTTAACAAAGTTTCCATTTTATCAACAAATCATTTGAGAAAGAACATATTCAGTCCCGAAAAAAGTACTTCGATACATCTGCTTTTTTTTTAAGTAGGAAATGTGAGTGTGAGATAGATTGACAAAATTCTTCTGCACCAGCTACTTTGTGGCATCAATGCTTCTCTGAGCAATCCCTCATTCACAGTCACAAAGTAACATGGATGAAATTATTGATCTACCAAACTTGATACAGAAGAAATTCTTTGGTCATTTATTGCTGCCTTGCCTGAAGGAAAGGAATATTTGTTTTTGTCTCCCTAGGAAAATTCATGCCACACACTTTGTACCTGAACAGAGATTTACAAAACTCATGAGTTTGGTAAAAGTTTTATGACTCCTTACTTGAATAAAAGCCACGTAACAAAGACAAAGCTGTAAAAAGGAGTATGGCCCATGGAATCAATTCAGCATGGCACCATTTCCATGAGTGAGATATAATGGAAAGACTCATTCATGCAATGGAAGCTATGTGTCCCATGCCATGGTAATAGTACATGCAATTAAGGTTGAGAGAGAATAGAGTGTCACGATAGTGAATGCTAGGATGACTATTTTTCTATTTGTGGTATGGAGAGTCATGCTTCCTTGATGATTGTGTTCTGCCATGGAATTAATGGGATGCTGCCCTAATGATTTATGTACTAGAGAATATAACTTCTGAAACAAGCAAATATAAAAGAGTATTATGAACAGTCTATAGCATCAGTCACATAGCCTATGATATAGGTAATGACATATATATGAGACTGGAATTACAGGAGATTGCAAGTCAACTGTTCCTGGTGCTGGAATTGGAATTCTGATCCTCACCACTGAGCAGAAAAAGAAACTTTAATTATCTGAGACATTTACCCAAGTTCAGTTTGTGTTTTCTTATAGCTGATATAGTCCAAAGAAAAAATGGTAAAATTAGATACACACTAAAAAGTCCTCCCTGAGATCCAAAATGCAATTTAAGTGAAGAATCAGGCAGTGAAGATGGTCAGATTGAGGTAGAAGATAATAATGTTACCTGTCCTCAATCTTCACTTATTTTGAAGAAAGGAAAATCCATGTTTCAGCCTGCAAACACAGTACTTAATAATTGCCCAATATAGGAACCTTTATTAATAGGAAAATCCTGCCTGTAAACCACTTGCAATGAAAGGCTTTCAGAAAAGAAATGAAATAATGCCTCGCTGCCTTACTCATGAGGCATTGGGATATGGAGCATATATAACCAATATGATTGTTATAAAATGAAAGAAACTTAATAGTGTAACTTTTTGAGGGAGGGCTGCAGTACCTGAGGCATACAAGGAAAATTAATCACTGCTAATTGTCTCATATGTTCCTTTAAGGACACTTAGTTATCCCTGGCTATATTTTTCTATAAATATCAAGGAAAGAAAGAGGAAAAAGAAAGTGGCGAAGGCAAAGAATATTTCATCACAGTTAATGTTTATTAAGTTGCCCTAATTTGACCCAAAGTGTCTCACATACTGTTTCTTGTCAACATGTAGCATCAGAAATCCTTAATCTAGTATTTTATTCTGTAGGTGAAGTTTATTTCACTGTGAACATTTATAAACAAATCTTGTGAAATTGAACTCCGCATAATATAGCTATTAGAGGCTCTGATACAGAAAATGATATTGGTGTAAACATCACTCAGGAAGAACTCACATGATTCTAACAAATACATTTGTATTGTGATAGTGCAGGACCTGGGTACTAAGGAGAACATGCAAACTAATAGCAAACAAAAAAAACCAAAAACTTTTTATTGTTACAAGGAAAGAAGTTTGACATGAATGAGTGATAGCAATAAGTAACTCTTTTATTTAGTATTCAATAGTCACCACACAAAGTTGGATAATTCAATCACTATAACTTCATGGTGTAAATGATAGTTTTGCTTCCATTTTTGAGAAAGAAAATTGAAGATCAGTGCTTCTCACTGAGGCAGAACATGAGAAAATATTTTATTTTAATTGGTTTTTCCCTGTAAGAAATTGCTGTATTGGACACAGTATATATAATTTTAAGAGAAAAAATAGAAAAATTTATTTTAAGTTTTTCTTTTTACTACTGAAAGTTAGCACTTAACAATTTTAATGCAGGGTCATTATTTTCATTCCATTTTAAAACTAACACTTTGTGGTTACTATAGTGATAGTTACATAGCTAGAAAATATAGAAAAATTAAAAATGTAAATATGTAATGAAAAGTATAAGTAGTTATATATAATTTGTAGATTCAACTTACCACATTTTTAGTGTCCAGAGTTAATTCCTGATAGGTCATAAAATTTCAATGAATAAATTAGACCACTAATATTTATTTTATAAAATTTTATTGTCAATAGTATATAGTCAGAATTCTCCCATACTGTTAAATATTATCTATGGTTCTCAGATATGGGGGATTAAACATCACATTCACTAAAGTTTAATAAACTGAAGTTTACTATTTTCACATTCTTTATTTATTATGAATAAAGTCTTATTTTTTATCCATGTATTCCCTTGTTTAAACTCCCTTCTCCCAATCACTCTCTCTTCTCCCCATCTTGAGTTTTAATAAGAAGTAACTTTTAAAGGACATTGTGAATTGTAAAAACTTCCGCACATCTCCAATTATTTTTAAGAATGATTTACATTTGGAATCTCTCATTATTTTGTAGTAAAATGAGTAGCATCTCATTCATAATTAAATATCTATTTTAATGTGCTATATGAAGTTGCATGCTTACTTCAAATCTTTTTTAATTTAATGTTTTCCCTTGTCTATAGAACACTTAAAGCTGTACTAGCAAAACTTATAGTGACAGCCTCTAGTACTTAAATCAAAGTTAATAATATGTTTAGCATTAATTCTATTAAGGGATTCAAATTCCCTTTCAATGTTATCCACCCATGTTAATTTTCTTAACTACTTATGAAATTAAGTTTGATGAAAGTTTTGTTCCAGAAGCAAATGGTACATCTTTACAGGCATGTAAAATCAAGAGTTATTAAATCCTAACTCTATGAAAGGACTTATAGTTTCCCTCAGAAACCATACAGATAAAAAAATTGTATAGATCAAAACAATTTAGCATATTGTTTTTGTCTTGGTCACATTTGGACCAGAAGAGCCAGAAGTGATCCCAAAACCCAAATTTCAAAGTAAACAATTTTGACCTATCCCACAGGTAATCTGATCAAGCTACAGCAGCTTTGCCCATCTCCAAATTTTTGTGGACATTTCTGTGGGCACACACAGGTGTTGGATAGGAGGATGGGTATGCAAAATCTCTCATATTAGCCCTTTCAGCTCTTCCTGAAAGTGGAACTCAATGCTCAGATGTTTCTGTCTGTTGCTATGATCTTTGAATGGGAAGTATTTTATCTGCCAATATTCTTAGAGTTGCATCAAAATTTCTTGGGTCAAAAAGTCATGAATTGTAGGTATTTATAACACACCTGCTATGACATAAGCAGCAAAGAAAGTATAAATGTCACTATTTTAATCAAATTACCACAAAGTCAAACCAGAGGCAGGATCACACAGTGTCTTTCAAGACTTCATATGCAAATTATTAAGAGATAAAATTATTTTATGTATAGGTGAATCCTTCATATCTTTCTGTGAACCACATGTATCCCTAGTACACAAGGATGGCAGAAGAAGATGTTGAATCCCCTAGAAATGGAGTTGCAGCCATTGTGAACTGCCTGATGTGGGTGCTGAAAACTGAAGCTAAGTCCTGTGCAAGAGCAGCAAGTACTTTCTGCAACTGAACTCCAGCTCCTGACGCTCACATTTTAAAATCCAAATTAGTCACCAATCTGATTAAAGGAGAAGACCAGTTCAGGCACACTCTCAACTATTGTTAATAGTCTTAGCTGGGATCATTCTTGTGGATTCCTGGGAGTTTCTTTGACACCAACTTTCTTCCCAAGTCCCTAATGGTTCCCTCTAAAATTTATCTATTTCTTTATTCACTCCTTCTGTGCAGTGTCCAACTAGACGAATCCCATCACTCAGGTTCCCACTCCCCATTACCTGTCCTCCTTCCTACCCCACCTCTGCCATCCCAAGTTACCCAGGAGATCTCAGTTTTGAAGGGAGAATCCACAAAGACAACTGACCTGAGATAGTGGAAACTCATGGTCTCTGGACTGAGGGCTAGGGAGCCTGCAAGGGACCCACCTAGTCGCTCTGCATGTGGATGAGAATTGTGTAGCTTGATCTGTTTCTGGGGCTTCTAGCAGTGGCATCAAGACATATCCCTGGTACATGAACTGGCATTTTGGAACCTATTCCCCAGGCTGCAATGCTTCACCCAGCCTTGATGCAAGTTGAGGAGCTTGGTCCTGCCTCAACTTAACAAGCTATGCTTTATTGACTCCCGCTGGAGGCCTGCCCCTTTCTGAATGGAGGCTGGATGGATGAGGAGGTGAGGTGAGGAGAGAAAACAGGAAGAGAGGAGGGAGGGGAAATTTGTATATAAAATAATGAAAAAAAATAATAAAAGATCCAATATAGAAGAATTTCATTCATGAAACTTAATGTTAACTGAATGCAATCTGAATCAAAATAAAGATGAACTGTAAATATACTTTTTCTCTCCTAAAAATAAATGAGTCTTTCAAATGATAATACATATCTGAAATATTTTTTATGAAAACAATACCAGACTAAGAAAAAAATATTAAATACTTGATTTTTGGAGGAAGAAAATTCTCATTTTTAATTTATAATTCTTTGAATTGAGAAGAATCCTGTCCCCCAAAAAATGCATTGTAAGACCATCATTTGTACCTGGACCTGATTCAGATGATGAAATTTGCTGTAACTCCACAAGTAAATATGATACTTCAGATTTGGGGGAGAAAGTGTTATGTATCTGGAAGGGATGTGAGTTTCCAGACATATAGTGAACTGTAATGTAAAAGTGCTGCCACAATGCTATTTTCCTCTTCTTTTCACTCCCCAGTCTCCTGCTACCCCTGCTCAACTGAGTAAAAAAAAAAAAAAAAACAAGAACTCTATATGCAGTCCTAGTGAGCCCCTGTAGGTTAATATAGACACAAAGCAGACCTGAAATTCTCAGAGGTCTGCCTGCAGAGAATAAAACATTCACCACCATGTCTAGCTGTTAGTCTTTTTTTTTTTTCTTAATCATGTGACTTATATTTGCCAGACAGACATTAGAAAGTATGACAGAAGAAACTTGGTAGGTACTAACACATTGTGTGTGAAACTTATGTAATGCATCTTTCTTGGCACTCTGAGACAGGCTACCTTTCTGTGAGGAAGCACAGGAGAGCTGTAAGGAGAAATCATGTGGAAAGGAATTGACATTCATAGTCAGTTACTCAAGCCAAATCCTCAGATTTGTTTTCAATCAAACTATGGCAGAAAGGCCTGTCTTATTCATGTTTTATATCATTTATAACAAAACTATGCTTAAATCTCTGACCGTAGAATCACCAAGTAAACTCATTTTGTTGGTTCAAGAGACAGTTAAGGCTGGAACTCATATAGCTCAGGCTGGCCTTGAATTCACCTTGTAAATTAGGTTTATACTAAATTGTTAACTCCGCAATCATCACCTCCCACAGCCTAAGATAGAATTGTGTGACACTATGCCTGGTTTTCACAGCAGTTCTTTAGGTACTGTACTGGAGGCTTACAACTGGTAACTGAATCAGCAGGATTTTCCAGGACTAGGTATAATAGTGAATGTCACAGCATATGAATCAATACTAGAAGAGGTTACAACAAAATCACATAATGAGTGCATGCTATGACCTCAGGCACCCCATGGGATAAAGAAACAATGGCTCCTTCCTCCTTTTAGGATAATTGGGTATTTGAGAGATAGTTCTAGAACTTTGAGGCATTGAACTGCTCAGGCAAGTGTGACTGCCAAACCTTCCACATTATGCTCGAAAAGCTCGTCACATTCTTACCTGTTAAAATAACCTTCCAATCTAACTCTACACAGTGATAATATAAACATGTTACAGAAGCCTGCTTTTCATTAGAAGCTTAAAGTACCTATGTGAGAAATCTGGCAAACACTAGAAGACAACCTTATTCTTGAGAAATAGATTTAAATAGAGACTATGGAAGAAAGGGAATAATCTTACATTTAATACTAGCAACAGCTCTATATAAATCTGGAGTGTAACTTGTATATTCTAAATCGAATTTAATTCTACCTTTATAAGATAGCAAAATATACTGTATCAAATATACTTGGTGTTTTTGAAATTCTAAATAAATGTTAAATATTTTTAACCTCTTTTTCTCCGTTTATTGAAAATAGATTAGCAGCTTTTGTCGCACTGGATTTTGTTATTATTATTTATTGAGAAAAAAATTAAAGTTTGATTGGTAAGGAGAGAGAGAAGGTACACTAACCCTAACCCTAAAATAATTTGTGTGAGGAACAGAACATGATAAAATATATTTAAATTTAAAATTATTTTAAATAATAAAAATATATAAGAAAGAAACCTGTAATTCTTCTGAGATCCTCCCTAAATACTGTCTTATCTGAATTCACAACACATCTGTCTCTCCTTAGGAAGTCAGCAAAATAATCATATAAAGAATAATAATAAAACAAAACAAATGAACAAAACAAAAGGAGCCAAAGAAAAATACAAGAAGCACATAGATGCAGTGGGGGGGAGGGAGGGAAGCAGGTAGGGAGCAAGGGAGGGAGGGAGGGAGGGAGGGAGGGAGGGAGAAAGAGAGGCTTATAGGTTTATACCCAGAAGAAATGACAAAACAGAATTTTTTTTTATTAACAAACTATACTAAATTCATGCCACTATAGAGTCTATCCTATTTACTTATTTTGTTTTTAAAGATCTCATTCTTAAGGTTTTTTTTAAAGTAAAAAGAATTTAATAACAGTAAAACCAACCAACAAACCAAACAACAACAGCAACAACAACAACAAAAATCAATACCTAAACAAAACAAAAACTATGGAAAGTAAAACATCATATTCCTTCTTGGATGCTGACAATAAAATTAATGGATTAGATTGGACATTTTTTTGTTAAAATGCATCTTCCCTGTGGAGTGGGTTGATTTAGATATTAGTTCTATACTTTAGAGCTAGTAAATGATGTTCAAGTGAGAATATTAGCATTTATCTTAAAAAACTATCAAGAAGATAAATAATGAAGCATAAAGAATTCTCTAACAAACAGAAGATGTTTTTGTCCCTAATTTGGCCTCTGGTTTTTTTTTTTTTTTTTTTTTTATGAAGAAGTCACATTTTCTATCCTTGTATATTCTTAATCAAGGTCCCTTCCCCCTCCCATCACATCAGGTCATTCTTTCTTCTCTACATCTCCCCATCCCCCATTCTTATGTTTTAATTAATAACAAATGGAAGCAATTAGAAAATGATGAAAGTCATATACTCCTGAGGACTTTACTACACATATTTTAGTTTCTCTCCTTACTATTCAGTATGTAAAAGAGGGTGAGTAGAATGTAAAACTGCAGACTGTATTCTGAGCCTCTAGAGTATTCCCAAACTGCTGCAAAAATTAAGTGGTTCAGAAGCAGACCAGTTGCTTTCAATTAATTTTCTTGCTGAAGTTTTTCCTAGAAGAGTACTTAAAGATGGTAATACAACCTGTTTCACTTTATACTAGGGAGAAATTAATAACGACTTTGTTCAAGGCCATCAATCCTCTCTGTAACAATAGATAAAAGAAAACATTTTCATTGTTCTTTATTACATTGTGGCTAGGAAGTTGTAACTATCATGAGAAACACCTCCTTCCCAACACACAACTGAATTTTCCACTTTTTGCTGTTCCTATGCATATGTTGGTACTCTCTCCAGTATGATGCTCTGGAAAGAACAAAGGAGAGTTGGAACACATGTTCAGAAGACCTCAGTTTTATTCTCAGCTATACCGCTTCCATATTACTCCAGCTCTTAGCACTTAAACCAAGGTTATATTTGATCTTGTATCACTCAGAAGCCCTTTTGGAATTTCTCACCAATTTGCTCTGATGATGGCATAATGGAATTATTTCATGCCATGCTTTTTTTCCATGGACATCTGTGAACTGACGTTTCCTATAATGCCTGCACATGGCTTTTGCAAGAGGCCTGGGCTTCAAAGAAAAGTGGCCTAGTTCCATGTGCAATCATCAAGCATAAGGAATATCTCTTTTTAAAAATGTAAAGTCAAGAATAAAATAGCATTGTTTCTTCTCCTATGGATCTTTAAATTTTGTAGTATGAGATCAGAGGTGCTTGTATTCTCTTATATAAGGAGTAGTATCAATTTCATCTTTAGGTAAGAACATGCCAGATAGGAAATAGTAGAACTGTGATCTGGGTAAATGTAGTTTGCCTTAGTATATCTAATCTGTTGCTGGGGCCTCTGTCCCCATCTTGTTTTCATTATTTTCTCTACAAAATAGAAGTATTAACTACTTGGTATACTTTATTCTATGTTGCAAAGTCCAATGATACAATATAAAATAGTGTTTTAAAACTTTTACTGAGAGGGGTCCATTCAAACCATGAGTTGAAGTACAAGGCCCTGTTGAGGTGGGTTTGTTCCTCACAGGAAAGCCAGCTTAAACAATCACCTTGGGCTCCAATCCTCACATGAGGTGGATGGTCCTAAAGCCTGGAATAACTAATCAGCTACCACCCAGGCACAAATTCAGGGCTTTGAGTGGGCACTCCCCCAACATCTACACCATCTATTTGCTGCTGAATCAAGAGACTGGTCCTGCTGAACCATGGCTACAAGATCAACATGACTCAGAGCAACAGCAGGATATCCAAGAGGAGAATCAGTAAGGGACCAGCATTGATGGTATACCATAAGCAAAAAGCCTTGAACATGACCAACAACATATTACACAATGAACATTTGTAAGTAAAGCTGAGTGGGCAAAAGGTTATGCTCCATGATATACCATAGCTCCCAATGCCACTGAGAGGAATGAAGAGGTGATAGAAAGACAGAGGAGAAAAAAGTTTGTTTGATTTTTGTTTGTCTGATTATTTTTTGTTTTGTTATTATTTGTTTATTTTAATTAATATTTTTTATTTTTATTCAAGTTTTTCTTAAGGGGATGCTACAAGGATGAAGGGTTGGTTGATATGGAGTGACTTGGAAATGAGTGGGATAGAGATACACGATTTGAAATTCCCAAAGAATTAATTTTAAAAAGTAGGTTTAGGCTAAAGAAATTGAAGTCTGATGCTAGTAGGAGATGGCAACAGCAAAATCATTTATCATTACAATTATCATTGTCATCATCATCCATAGGAGCAGCAGCAACAGAGAAAGATGAAAAGATGAGAGAGTGACCGGGAGGGCTCAGGAGGGGGAAGTGAGTTTTAACAAGGAAACATATGGATTAAACAATGAGATTTTATTTTATAAAAATACATAGAAGAAAATAAAAAGAAAGAAAACTGGCAAAAAATTAAAAAGAAGCAAAGACAGACAGACAATAGTGCTATGGGGTTCAAAATCTATATAATTAAGACACATGTTGGAAGGTTTTGCTTACTCTGAGGAAGAAACTTCCTACTCAGGAAATCCCTTCTAGTTAGCCACCCACAAATATTTCCGGAAGTATGCCTGTTATTTGGTTCCCTATCCAGTCAAGTTCATATTCATGGTTAAACATCACATTGTCATTTAGATACTAACAAATACAATTTGATTTAAAGGGTGTGTTGATCTTGAGTATATTCAAATACAAAAAAATTAAGAGGCTCTGAGAACAATGCATCAATACTAAATGTCAGCATGATCAAGAATGGAAGGTATCAGTATGATTAGTCATCAAATATTCAATACAAAAGTACTGAATGCATTTACTGTCCAACTTTCATAGTCTCTCCTAAAACCAGCCATTCACTATACAAATATTACCCTAAATATTTTTGGTGTGGGGTTAATATTACAAGTAAGATAAGAACATTATAAGAGAGTGTTGTGAACTAAATTCTATCCACCCCAACTCAAAAGGAAATTCTAAATTCTACCTCTACCTGAAGATAAAGTCTTTTCAGGCATTTTCTTTGGAGAATTATAATGCAATTACAGTAGTTATCCTGTCTCTTTCTTTATTCCAAGCTCTTGTGTATCTCCTTGCTCTCTTTCCAATTTGTGACCTCTTTTTATTAATTATTCTTATTTGCATATTTGTGTCTGTGTATGCATACATATTTATAAGCATAAATATATATTTAAATATGTCTAGATAAGTCTGTAAAATGGCATTTCTAAATATGTTTTAGCATTTATCATTCAGTATTGAATAACCAATTGGTGTGCTCATTCCTGGGCAAGACTCACTGTGAAAATTCCTTGGTTGCCTTTCATTCATTATATAGGGTTGAGACCTCCTGGTTTTCCATAACTATGTTGGCTTGTCTATTGTTGTTCTTGTTCATGCTATGTTTAGACAGTCATATAGGTGAGAGTTCAAAGAAAAATTTATATAAAATCTCTGAGTTTTTGCCAATATGACTTATATCTTTATAAGAGAATACTTGGACATATACACAAGTGGAACAAAGAAAGAATGACATAAAGACAGATACAATTTTCCAAAAGCAAACAGAGATGACATCACAAAATTCTACCTTGTCTACCACTTGATTTCAGATTTCTAGTTTCCAAAGAAATAAAATTACAAAGACAAATTTCCTATTTTTAAGCTATTTTGTTTGTAGTACCTTGTGAAATGCATGTGCATATATGAGAGGAGAGAAAGAGAGAGACGGAGGGGAGGAAGAAGGAAAGAAAAGGGGGGGAGAGAGAAAGAATTTAGTTCTTCTGTGTCATTCTACATCATCATACTGGCTTTCCTGACAAGATGACCAGCATCCCTGACCAGATAATTTTGGAGTCCTTCTATAAAAATAATTACACTATATTAGAATTAATCATTAGCTGGGCAGTTTTCGGGGATTTTTTGTTATAATCCTTATTCTTCTTCAGAGTGATGCACATTAAACTCTATCGCCCAGAAAAAAAGTCTAATTTTCTTAGATCAACTCATAGGTTAACACTAGAAATATGTCTTTAGATATAACAAAATTCCTTAAGGATACTATTCAGTCTTATGCTAGTCAATTTATCCAATTTAATTAATTGATTGTAATATCACATTAGTTAGTTAAAAGAATCTATAAACTTAGTAATGATTAATCTTCTTTATTTCTTGATAAACTCTACCTCTTCCTACTAAGCCATGCTCTACAAATTCAAGTTTAGGTGGTAAAACAATATAGATTTATAATTTTGAAAGTTACAGATTTAGCCTGGGGATGAAGCAGGCCAACAGGGTGTTGAAAATTCAAGAGATGAAACTCCTGGCAAGCCTAACCATTCCCTAATCTATTTTTCTTCCTGCAGGGGGAAAATCAGTTCAATAGCCCTGGGCTTCACGCCAATAAAAAATAATGCATTAGAAGCACTACCAGGGTTTAAATAGAAAGTAAACTTTTTAAAAGCAAATAAGCAGTGAACCTGGATTATGAAATGGAAGACAGAATTCTACATTCGTAGATACTTCACATTCATTAATACCTCTAGCTAGATCTAAGCTAAATGGCCGAATCTTGGTAGAAAAAAGTATGTGGTAAACTGAAGAAGTTATCATGTGTTATTATAAAAGTCACAAAAGATAGCCAAACTCTTAGACAGAAAGTCTGTTCAACACAAAATGTTAAGAAAGTATTTGATAAGCCATCTAAATATTGTCCCTAGGTCTCTCATCTCTACACAATATATTGCATCAGTGTTATTTGCTAGTAAGGCCTAACCTCTTGGCTTGAAAATCTTTAGTAGTCCCAAAATATCCAGGCTCTAAGCTTTCAATTTTAAAAGAAAGAAAAAGAGTCTCTTTTCCTGGACTGCTCCTGCCATAAAGGACTTTCCATTTCATTGGCTCAGAACGTGCTACAGGTTTATCTACCAACCAAGCTCATTAGGGAGAAGAGTATGATGGGCTGATTCACCAATATAGGAAATATTGGTATTTCTGAGTGTGAAAAGCAAGTCATTTTATCAAAAATGCATGACATTAAATAGAGTGATAGTTTTTCTTTCTATTTATTTTTTAATTTTTGAATAAAGTCTCATTTTTTTATTCATATATCCCCTTGTTCAAATTTCCTTCCCCATCCCACCCCTCTCAGTCACTCTCTTGGTCAGCTGTTAAATGCTTGGCTCACAACCATAAATATGAGAGTGATAGTTTTAAGACCACACTTTTATAAGAGGAAAAAATTATATCATTATTGCAAAGGCTTTAATATGCAATTTGTAAAGAAAAAATATACAAATTCTGGAAATCAGTTTTTGTATTGTAGTAATTTTTTAACATATTCATGAAAGGATACTCATTAAACTAAAGCACCCAAGAATATATACATGTCCTAAAAAACTATCTCGAAATTATAAGTTCGAATCTGTAAATTCTTCATAGAAAATAAATATGGTAATTTAGAGTAGTCTTTTGCTATATGATAAAACATCTTAAAAATAAAATTCAAAATCCTAAAAAAACAGTTTTGCTTTTTTAATGACTTACTTAATTACTAGTTAATTAAACCGTTATTCCATAAGAAGAATTTTTTTAACTGGTGTAAGTGTTTTTGTTTAATGTTGAACATAGTAAAATTTATAAACATGATTCTAACTACATAGATTGATATTTTATCACATACTGTAAAAAAAGTTAAAATGAAGGCACATGACTTTCTGTAGTGACAAAAGAGCTCAAATTTCACAATGTCATTCTCACACTTGCCTTAAGGTATATTACCTTTAAACTAGATGAAGGATAAAATGAGATTTTTTTTGTGTGTGTATACAACATGAAAATTTTAACTCAAACTGAACATGAATTCAGAGCACTACTTTACAGTAACTTGAGCTACATTTAATTAAACAAAAATTTATACTAAGTAGAAATATCAGAAGCAATGTTACAGCACAATTGTTCATTTGCCAGGTTGGTAGAGGACTTATGATTAAGTAATTTACCTTTTTAAAAAAATCAATAAAATATCTGAAAATGAATTTATTTTATTTCTTCCATGACTTGATTAACAATGTTTTTCCTCAAGTGATATTTTCTAAAGAAAAGATAGTTATTTGTAAGCAAATTCTCTTCATGCAGCTATTTGTATGCCTGTGGCTTAGGAAACATTTTTTCTGTGTAGACAATTTATTTTATTAATTACAAAGCTATCTTTTGATGTTTGCATACATGGTACACTTCTCTAAACTATATTTTTATTCTTTTATAGTTTCTTAAATTAATAAAAAGTAAAACATCCAGAAATCTAAAAACTGGGATTTTTCATACATTTATTTTTTTTTTACCTTTCTATATAGTGAAGTAGACAAATTTCCAAATACTTACATGTTTCTTTTGCATAACAAAACAATAAAACTTACCTTTTCAATAACTTTCACTTGGGTTGTAAATTGCATCAATGAGAGGGATATTCATATGATTCAGAATATATTACAAAATGAGGGTCACTATTACTTTCTTGGGATCACAGCACCCACAGAAGCATTTGAGTTATTTTTATAAGGTCACTTGCTCCCATTTATGTAATGCAGAGCCACTTTGAATCTTGTTTCATTCTTGTTAAACTGTGTTGGAGAAACTATTATCATTAGTGCCTTAAAACAAGGATAATTGAATTAAGTAGTTATGGGAAGGAGAGAAGTTCTCTTTGGTTAATTATTTTGAACCAACATGTGTGTACAGCAATTTTCCTTAAAGTTTAATTACTTGAATTATTTAAACCAAATTAGCCAATAAACTTGCCTGAGACTCCTCTATCACTTAGGTTTTATTTATACAAAGCAGTTGAATTCAAGTGTAGGAGAGTGTACCACATCTTTATTCAGGTTCTCTGAGTCCTGATGTTTACTTTCTATCTAGTTATGTGGTTGTTAAGTGGCTACATCATCTGATTCTAAACATTCCCTCTTATAGGAAATAGGGAAGTAAATGAAACATACAAGACCCAGTAAATAAAAATTATGAAGCTTCAAAAACTCCTGAAAATGATAATATTCACAGGATTCCTTCCTCAGGTTTACACCAAGAGTTACAACTGCAGTTGGGACTCTGTTCTTCCTGAGCTGCCTGTATGTCATGTAAAGTGCATCAGTGATGCAGTTCTCATGGCTGACCCCATAGCGCAGTTGCCTTGTCAATAATGTAGCTACCTTTGAGACATCTATATTACTATAATTAACCCTAGAGTCAAGCTCTTTGTGCAAATAACCCCAAAAACTCACCAGTACACTAAGCTAGTTTGGGATTGAATTGTTCTTTGGTTTGTCATCAGTGCCCTATCTAGATGAATATGTTTAGACATTTGTCCACAGTTCTTTATTAAAAAATCAGTGGTGATCAGAAATCATGACAGAAAATGAGAAAATTCAATTGTGCTATTTTACATAGAATAAGAATCTACTAACCTTTCTATCTGTAAAAAAAATCTATACGTGTATGTTTGTATAACACTGCATTCAGAAACGGGCTCTATACCACTGTCTTGATTGATCCCTTAGTACTTTCTTTCCTATATCATTCTTTATTTTCAATTTCAACCTCATAGTATCAAAGAACATGACTAGTTATTTCAGGCCCACACCATTCTTACAATGCAAACAAAAATAAGTCTTTAAAATGACTACAGCTGACTTCAATGTTATTTTATGTAGGTGAAAGTATCATGGTAGTTTGCTAAAAGGAAGTGATGTGGGGCATAAATCCAAATGGAAAACAAACAGTTGCAAAGGATTGAAAGGATGGTTCTCTGATGGAAAGACTGGAAGGATGAATAGACACAAATGTTCTTATGCAAATTCTTTTATATTTAAGAACTGAACTTGGTAACTTTATAATTTTTGTAACATTGATCAGAATGTAGGAGATCCATCATTAGTTTTTTATATTTTTTAAGAATAAAAAAGGAACCTTTATGCATTATTCATAATTTAGTTGACAGAATAAAATAATAAACAGAGAAAACAGATGGTGAATTCTCTAAGATGAAATTAAACAATAATGACATTGTCACTTCACAAGAATTCTGATCTTGAACTTATCAAAGAAATAGAGTTGAGCTTAGAAGGTGAATTAATAGTTGTCTAGATGCAAGCCAAGTCCTTGTTCTGATGTCTTTCCCAGACATCTACCTTTTGTCCTTGTTTTCTATCCTTGTATTTAAACTAGGTTGCTTCTCTGAGCCAAAGAACCGTATTATCTATAAACTACAAGGAATCACTGAAGTGGAAATTGGAGAATGTAATTCTTGCCTTACAACAGAATTTCTGCAATTTCATATTTGGGTTTGAGACACAGTAAAAGTTATCTCTGCACTATGCAACCTACAGAGAAGGTTGTACAATGAAGAACTATTGTTCACTATCTTTTCGTTCTTTAAATGAGCTCAAACTCAAGAAGAAAAACCATAGCGAAAACACAATAAATATGTATCCACAAATACGTCCCTTTTCAGTCACCAGTCCTACAAGATATTCAAAGTATTAAAGATAACTAGACATAGGAGGAAACTTAGAAACAGAAAGATAAAAATCCAATTATAATTAAAACTATACAAGTTAGACAACTCAAGAAAAAGAAATCTTTAGAAAATTTCAGGCCAGACTATTTTACCCACAAACAATATTAGTAGTTACATTTAAAAAATAATCCTCCTGAAGATCTGGAGATCACAATCCTAGAAAGAGAAGCAGGAGATATACTCACTCATTAGTGTACTTTAATATATATATATAGTGGGATGTCATTGTACACAAGAACTCAAGACCAGAACATAGCTAAATGACACAGTGCCTCACTTCTGCATTGATGGCTTTTGACAGAGGTGTGGATGAGGAAAGACTTGTTTTCTTTAAGGGTCTGGTCACAAGGAGTTTAATTATGCTCCAGAAAGCAAATGAGCAGCATGAATATGCCATTTTGCAAATGGGGAGATCATAAGAATGGCCATGATACTGAGATGTCTGATATCTGAGTTTGATGGGGTGCATGATGTAAAAACACCAAATAATATATATCAAAACATCTAAAAAAAAAGGAAAAAGAAATACTAAGATTAATTTCAGGGTTTCACTGTCTTTGTAACTTTTAAAGGCTTTGTTTGTTTTTTTAAGTTTTATGGAATAACATGTATTTGTCATAGTTTAAGTTATAGTAGAATTCTGTAGTAAGTTCATATTTTCTTATATTTGTTTTGTTATTTTTTTATTTTTACTATGGAGTATTTTATTAGTATTTTAAGTATTTCAAGGTTACAAAGTGTGCATTTGTTAAAATCATTCATTGAATTTAGGTTTAATTTTGCTATCTAAAATCTCACCAGTTTTTTTTTTTTTTGAGAATCTTCAATTTATCAAAACAAATTTATAACATATGTCCTTATGATTTTCAGGAATTTCATTCATATCTGTTAGAATGTTTGTATTTTAATTTCTAGTTTTATTGAAGTATGCCTTCCCTTTTTTGTTTAATTTGGTTAAGAGTTTGCCATTTGTGTTTAATACTTAATAAATAAATAAATATGTTTTCTCCATCTGAAAAAAAATAAAATAAAAAATAATAGAGCAATAAAGAGGTCTAAAAGGAAAGACTGGACACAGTGGGGAATGTATACTTTAAGAACTGAAGAAGACACCCCAGATATTGTTATTTAAAAAAATATTTCCCATACCCACCACTGTTCCTCCTCCTTCCCCTTCTCTCAGTCCTCCCCCAGTCACTTCCTTCTCTCTCCACCACCACACCCTTCACTCCCAAAAGAGGGCAAGAAATCCCAAGGTGAGTCAGTTCTGTCAGGCATATCCAGTTGAGGAGGATTGAGTCCTTCCCCCCAAGTATCAAGGCTGAGAAAGTTGCCCACACACAGGCATAGACTGAGGAGCCAGTTCACAGACCCTGGATAGACTCTGGTGAGTACAAGAGGCTCCAAAAACTGCATATGCCTTTTGACAATCATCTGCATTTAGAGGGTCCAGATCTGTTCCAGGAAGATTCCTCAGGTGTTATTTCAATCTCTGGGAACTCCCAACAGCACTGGACTGTCTACTCCATGGGTTTCTCCCTTCTTTCATGCAATCCCTCTCTTCAGCAGGAAGAGAAGCTAAACCAGGTATAAATCTCTGTATCTGCCTCCATGAGTTGCTGGAAGAAGATTCTGTAATGTCAATTAAGGTGGTCATTCATATGATAATAGGGAAAGGCCAGTTTAGGCACCCTCTCCACTATTATTTGACGTCCTAATCAGGGACATCCTGTAGGTTCTTGGTTGCTCCCTAGTATCAGGTTTCTCTCTAATTCTAAAATGGATTCCTGTATCAGAATATCCACTTCTTTGCTTTCCCTCTCTGTTCTTGCCCCCACCACTCTCTACCATCCCATTCTCTCAAAACCTCCCAGACTTAAGAGCATCACATATATTTTTCTTCTCAATTTTCTTCAATACTATATTATACAAAGCATTTGTATTGTATTATATTAAATGTTGTAAACAAATAATGAAATAAAATTTGCATATCAATAATAGTACTAATAGACTATTTTATTCTTTTTATGGATGATCAATTAAAATAAAAGATGGCAACAGCCATGTTAGTGCCAAACAGAAATATAAAAGGTAACTCATTAGAAAATATCAGTTTATTTAGGAAAATAATCATATTGTTCCTGATGGAATGTCAAATGAATGTCATATAGCTTACAACAAAAAGCATTACAGGATGAAAGCTGGGTACAAAGTCCAACCCAAAATAAAAGTGATATTATTACTACCTGGAGATTTCATCTTATACCAGTCAAAATGGCAGCATCAACAAAGCAAATAATAGCTCATGCTAGTGAGTATGCCTTGTAAGAGGAACACTCATCCATTGCTAGTGTGACTGCAAACTTGTCCAACCACAATGGAAACACAACAGAAGAGAAAGAGGAAGAATTGTAAGAGCCAGAGAGGATGGAAAACACCAAGAAAACAAGACCTTATTAACACAGGAGAAGCAATGCTCATATGAACTCATAGGGACTGTGGCAGAATGCATAGGGGTCCACACAGGACTAAGCCAGGTGTAGTTGTAATGCTGTTAGTGGGAACAGCATTCCCTCATCCCTAACCCAGATGCTATCTTCAAATCCTGAAAAAGAAAAAAATAGTTGGCTCCAGTGTAGTCTTACTGGGTTTACAAACCATAATTAGAGGCAGGTCCCATTCCTAGCAGTAGATGGTATTTTGGGCATTTTTTTTTTCTCATAATGCTTTGTCAGAGATTTTTTTTTTAACCATACAGGTCTTTTTGCTTTTATATTCTGGCTTCTGATTTTGTTTTGTGGGTTTGTATGTGTATAATTTTGTGAGTGTCTATGTCTGTATATGTTTTTGATTTTGTTTGGCTCTCCTCTGGTGTTTTTTCTAATTCTGTTAATTTTTTAAATTTTATTTATGATTATTATTTAAGACACCTGTTAGTTATCTAATGAGAGATAGAAATGATATCACTTGGAATGGGTGAGAGGTGGGGAGGGAAGTTGGAGGAGGGTTATACCATAAGCAAAGAATATTGCCTGAGAAGTCTATTTTCAATTTAAAAAAAAAGAAATAAAAATGGCACACACATAATTAAATTCAAAGAGCTGATATTGTCAAAATATGTTAAAAGTGTTCTTTACTCATTTATGAAAGCAAAATGAAAGCTGAAAAGGAAATATATGGGAAAGAAGAAAATAACAGAAATAAGTAAGAAAAAATAAAGAAGAAGAATGGGAAAGAAGTTCTTTCCACAGAAGATGTTTTTAAAAGGATGACCCAAGTATGAAATGACCAAACTGTTCCATGATCCAATGACAATGTGACGCAGGTAGAAAATCTATCTTATTTTGGCTCATGAATATTATCAATCAAAAGCAAACTCTGAAGTTGGTGAATTTAGTCTATATTGTCAAAAGTCAAGGTGAAAGAGAAGCAGCGCCAATTGGTTATTCACTGAACATACACAGTTTTCAATTTTGCATTTACATATCAGTTGTATTATAATAGGTCTCATAAGAATAAGTACAATGCAAATTGGTAATAGTAGAAATGAGTTTTATTTTGTTTTTACCCTTCGGGGAACATGATAAAAATAAAAGGAAAACCTTAATTTATAGTTATAAAACATATTTCCTTTGAACATGTGAAGTTAAGAACCACTTTCAGGCATTTTAGATGCTGTGAGTGGCTGGAGAGTAGAAAGGTGCCTAAGGATTCAGCTGTAAGTCAAAATACAACTTCAAAGAATCTGGGATAACACAGGGACTCTTAAGTATTTAAAGTCACATAAATGGCAGTGTCAATTGTGGAATATTTGGTTGTCCGCTTGAAACTTTCTTGTAGGGAACTTTGTGAACTTCTGAGATGGCTGAGTATCTATACCCAGAGCTTCTTTCCCTGTATGATTCCATGTTAGAACTGAGCAGCTCATGAGAGAATGGACTCCAGCATTCTTTGTTATAGTTGTGGTCTGATGCACTTTCAAGTATAAATCTTCTGAATTTCTGTCAAAACAAGCCAAACAAAACAAATCTTTCAATACTACATACTAGCATAGTAAATATAAGTCTTTTTAGGGTTCTTGAAAATGTAACAATCTTTCTGGAAAAAGTCTTCAAATCAAGCAAATTTATTTTTTTAAGGCTGAGATAATCATTTTTCCTGACTTTCAGAAGGGACTTTCTTAATCCTAACCACAAATCTACCAAAAATTGTGCAAGCCTTTAAATAGTATGCTAAATATTGTCTTCTAGAACATAAAATAAAGTTTATTAAAAAAAAAAAAACATTATTAAGCTGGACAGTGGTGGCACATGTTGGCAATGAGGCAGACTCTAGTAGATCTCTGTGAGTGCAAAACCAGCCTGGTCTACCAAGCAAGTTCCAGTACAACCAGAGCAGTTAGAAAGATAAATCTTGTCTTTAAAAACCAAAATAAATCATAATAAATAGAAGGAAAAAATGGTTGTTAAAAAAAAGAGATGAAGTATAATTTACTTGAATACTTTGTAGATTAACATTTATAGCAGATAAAACAAAATATCCTTGGGGCTAGAAGTAGAAAACGTTGACTAGTATGGAGTATTCAAGTTATTTCATTGTAAATCTACTTGCAATTTCTCACTTTTTAAATTGATACATAGAATTATAAAAATATGCACTTAATGGGTAATGTCATAATGCAAGGTTTATATAAGCACTTTTATCTCCTCATAGGTTTATCATTTTCTTGATGAAAATACTTCTGGTTTAAAAACTGCAAGTAGATTGGGTTTTTTTTCCTCTAGAGTTTTCCAATGTTAAACAGTATACTATTCTTTCTTTCTCCTATAGAGCAAATATAGTATCCTTTGTTAAACATTTCCCCTGCCCTTTCTCCTCCTTACTACTCTCTGCTAGAGACCATTTCACACTCAGTTTCTGAGGTAATTTTATTTGATTCCAAATGGAAATGAGATCATGTGCCTGGATTATTTCATATAACATAATGATGTTGATTTCATCTATACTGGTACAAATGACATAATTTCATTTTTTATGAGTGATTAGTATTACATTCTATTTGTGGTGTGTGAGTGTGTATGTGTGTAATCTCTAATTTTACTTCTACTTTTCATATTTCATTTTTTCAGTATTACCTACTGTTTATATCACTGTCTTAGTTTCACTTTTTGCTAGTCCTATAAAAGTGACCACAAGCATAGTTATTTACAGCACATTATCTATAATAAGCTGTAAATGCAAGAGGTCTAAAATATGCTTCACTTACCTGACACAAAACATACCAACATCAAGAAGATTATTTTCCTAGGGCAAGGCTTAACCATGTGCTCCAATGTGTTGACTCCTGTGATTTCCACAAATGTGTGATACTCATTGTTATAATTTGTGGTATTAAGTAACTATATTCACTATCCCCCAATTAAAAAAAAAAACTAACAAAAGAAAAAAAGACATTCAGCTCAAACTTCACCAAGAGTCTGGTAAGGATGGATTCTGGAAAGGGACATTTTCCTTGCTTTCCCCAGATGGTGGAGGCTGCCGGCCCACATTGGTTTGTGGTAACTTCCTTCATTGTCTAAACCAGCAGAGAGAATTGCCAAAACTCTTCTGGACTCTGACACTCACACTCACTTGCTTTTGTATTTTACAGGACCCTAGCGATTATCCTGACTAACCTCAACAGGATACCCAAGATAACCTCATAATTTAAAGTCAGCCAATGAGCAAAGCTAAATCCATTTGGAACCTTGTTTCTTTTTGTCATGTAATATGATATACTCACAGATTCTGAGGTTAAAATTTGTACATTTTTTATTTTAGGTATTATTCTGCCTACCTTAGCAATTTTTAATTATTATATAGTGTGAGAATCAGGGCAAGTTTTGTTCATTACTTCTTAATTATAAAATTAATTCAAAATATATTTATCTTATTTTACTATTTATAAACATTTATTCAGATATTTTAAGTTATTGATTTCAAAGTATAATCTAAATATTTGTAGTTTTGCATTTGAACTATAAGTAATAAGGATGTGGATCATGTTTTATTCAAATGCCTGATTTCAATATGTGATGCTTATTAATTATTCAATTGTGGTTTTGTACCTAAATACACACACATACACACACACTCATATATTCACACACTCACACATACACATATATACACATCTTTATGGAAGGCTTAACATGAAACTCCAGAGAGGGGAAAAGGGAGATTACTTTTCTATGTAGAAAATGTTAAAGTCATCGACATTTCCATACTTGTTTGGAAGATTAGCTTATGTCTTAGTAAAAATGTTTTCATTCTTAAAACATTTTAGCCCAAAAAAATGCATTTGGATGAGAACAATATGACAATTGGAAAAAGATGAATGAAAAAAGAAAGATATTGCAAACATGTTCTAATAACCACAGAGAAAATATTGCATATAGCCTAGAGTTTGCATACAATGCCAGAAATCAAGGGTAGAAAACTTAATTGGAGACAGATCCTGTATTTCTTTGTTGTCTACTTAAGCAGACATTGTTATTTTCCTATAAATAAGACACCAATGAATATCTAATACAATAAAATCACAATTTATCAAAGAATATTTATGGATGCATGTATACATTTATTTTTACTCATTTATTTCTTGATTAATGCATACTGCTGTTATTGAGAGAATGGTGAGCAATAAATTGAGTTTAAAGTGTAAATATTTTATTTACAGTCTTGAAATTTTCAATTTCAGCAGAAATATAGAATATAAAACATTGGACTCTGAGTTTAAAGAAGCTACAGCTTTTGGGAACAAACATTTTTATAATAAGAATTTTTATTTTTAATATAGAGCTAGAAATAAAAGAAAAAAATCATACACAAATGTAGATAAAAATATGTAGAGTATAAAACATGAAACAGAGAAACAACATAATTTTCTTTAAATTTGTGATTCAAAAATCAACTTAATATTTCCATCTAGCCAATTTATTTTGTTAGTGCAGGAGAACTGAAAAACAAAACTTATATGAAGGTCAGTCTTTTACAATCATTTTTTTCTGAATAAATCGTTTTTCTATTTTTCTTCATTTTCAATTTTTACATTTCTTTGTTTGATACATGTTTTCTGTACAGCTCTCCTTCCATTGTCTTTAGAAGTATCAGAACTTATTCAGTGGCATAGTTACAAAAGAGTTTATTTTTTAGGGTTCATTCATTTTTATTTGATGTGCAAGAGTATTTTGCATGAGTACTCAATGCAAATAGAGTTCAAGGTGGCCATAAGTTGGTAATGGATTGCCTGAAGCTGGAGTTACAGAAGGTTTATGGGTTCTTAGAACTGAACCTGCATTATGTGCAATAGCAGCAAATGCTCAAAACTCCTGAACCATCTCTCCAGAACCTTAAAAATAATTTCTTTAAAATACATTTAACATTAAATATATGGTATTCCTATAGTGTGACTATGCAGACAATGGAATAAGAAGTCTCTTGTTTTTAGATTTTTACCTTGACTTGGAAAGTCAGGGAAAGCCATCAGAATATTCTCATTAAATAGACATTTGGGCATCTGCGCAATACATTCTAGGAGATTTTAGAGATGAGATGAGCATTACTATTTCACTCATCTCAGAGAAATCTGTAGTGGAGAGCACAGGACAAACACAAAAGACTCAGGCACATCTTCGGCTGTCCTTGTTTCTTTGTACAAATTCTTTTGGTACCTGTCCCAATTCATTGTGTGTGCTGTCATGCCAAATTTTCTTCTAAAACTTTAACCTTACATTTTTACACCAGCTAAAGAACAAATCTAATAAATAAAGCTCAAGAACTTTAAGTACTCAAATTAATATCTCAAAAGTAATTCAGAAAATAATTTTGATAATAGTCCTTTGGGTGACTTTCTATTTGAAAAAAAAATTTATAATTTGTAGTTACTATTTTTGTAGAGAAATTAGAGCAAATGAATATGTTTCTTGGTGATTTATCCCCCTACTTCTTTTGGTCAATTTTTAGTAATTTCTTAAATAATGCACTTTCACAGGATACCATATGTCATTAGTGACATATCATTTTACAAAATTAGTTGCAAAAACAGATCATAGTGAAAAATGTCAGCAATTGTGATATGGATGACTTATTTTCAAAACCACTACCACAAATTTTAAAAGTCAGTAATGTAAAATTAGGCGACAAAGGTTTATTGTTTGTAACAAGACAAGTGATCTAAGTAAATGTTTCTTAGCATTCTTAGTGCAAGAACAAACAATAAATCATTATAAAGCAGTAAAAAAGCATAACAAATATCTCCTTTATTTTTACCTTTTTATATAAGTCCTCTATAACTAAGGCATTTTGTTGTCATTTATTGCCAAATAAACTGAGTCACAAAAATTTTAGGAGTTGGCAGAGGCATTAGTCTAGGTAGTTTAACATGAAAGTTGCTACAGCATACTAGAGTTTCCCAAAAATATACTTTGAACTCACTGAGTTTTGGAAATCCTCTTATAACATAAAATACAGACATACCTAAGCAAGTCATGCCTGGAAGTCCCAAGAGTCCAAATTAACCCATGAATAGCTTGATTTAAGATGTTTACAGTGTCTCTTCCTTTACATTCAGGGAAGTTTTCCTGTACCTAACTTTGATCCTTAGGCTTCTTTGCATGGTGTGAAGATGGTGGCTGGTATCTGTAAGTCTTCATATTAATGGGTTAAATTCCAAAGGTAAAAGTAGATTGAAGAGTAAAGGGATAAGGTGGAGGAGAAGGAGCTTAAGACTTCTACCAGTATTGGCCCATAATGTCTGATGAATTATAAATTCATGTAGAACAAATCAATATGATCAACAGAATCCTCTCTTCTGGACCAGGTCTGGTCATCTGATTTAAACACCTGACTCCAGTACTAAAACTGAAATCAAGACAACCAAATCATTAACTTAGGAAATCATAATTTTAGGAGTTATTTATTTTCCTAGAGAATAAAAAAAGACATACTAATATCTGAGTGGAGAAAGCATACTAGGTAGTAAGAAGGTTCCACCTACACAAATGTACAATCTTTTAACCTATGACAGCAGTTCCTGCCCTTCTTCTGATATCCATATCTCTGCCCTGAAAAGCCTGGATTATAGCTCACTGTCTAGTAAAGTATGAAATTTAGTTTTCAGAAACCCTTATATTTTGTAAATATATTTTATTACTACAGATTTAGGAGTGTGGACATGGTCAAGTATGTTCTATGAATTTATCAAAATGCTCCAAGTATGAAAGCCATAACTTTATAAAATGATTGTATGCTACAGAAAAATCTCGAACAAAGAATAACTCACTAATTTCTGTTAAGAAATAATTGCATGTAATTACAGATGTAATACATTTAAATTTCTAAGATTTACTTTTAGTATTATGTTCTTGGAATTTTTACATACAATGTGATTTGCTCAAATCTGTACCCTATCCTCTCCTCTAAATTTCTTCCTGTACCTACCATGCCACCTCTTTCAGACTTCAAGTGTTCCGTTTGTGTAAAGCCACCAACTCCACTTTGTTCTGCCAATATATGCATGCCTTTAGGACTTTTATGCCTACTTGTACAAAAGATTATAGTACTTTAGAACTTTCATTCATTCATTTGTGTTTATGTGCTTAGTGCCTACTTTCTAGATAGCTTTCTCTTGCCTTTTTAACTTGGTGAATTCATGATTATATCTCATAATCAAACATAAATAATAGGATCCCCCCAAATGGCTCAATAAGATTATCATATGTATTTGATATGTCCTTTTCCAAAACTGCAATGACATTGTTTTAACCATCACTGCTTAACACTTACCATTAACATTGAATCTAAGTTCAGAATAATTTCAAGTATTTTGTTTCACTAAGTCTAAAATGCCATCTATAATGCAGCTTTAAGAAAGGTAAAATAATAGTTTTAAAGCAGTTGTAATTAATTCTTGCATCTTCATAAGCAGGTTTGTGTATGTATGTGTGTCTGTGTGTACATCCCTAAAAATTCTTTCCAATTCTTTATTTGTGGTTTCCTTTCTGTTTAAATATTTTGTTGTCTATTTGTACTCACACTCTCAAACCTCTGTGCCACTAACACTGTCAATTATTTGGCTTTTTCCATTGAAGGGATTTTTATTAATTTCTTAAGAGGCCTTCTCCATGCATGAACATGCATCCTGCATGTTTTATGACTGGACTTCATTGAGCTTCATGAATCCAGTATTTACATGCCTTTTCAGGTAGTATGAGAATGATTAGTGGTAAAAATGTCTGTAGTTAACATATATTGTATTGCTCAGGAAGGAATAGTTTAATTGCAAACATTGGTTTGAAATGAATAATTCAATGATTCAAATTTTTACCTAACAATTATATTTTTAGCATTTAATACTAAAAAGATTCAAAGAATAGTTGAAAAATATTTACAGTAAATACCCATATATAAAATATCTGAAACCCCCAAATTAATGCTTTAGTAATGGTTGTTTATTCTATAGTTTTTGTCAGTATAACTCTCTACCCAAATGAGCATTCATATTATTTTGACACATTATAAAAGTACTTAGAGACAGCATTACCCAACCCTACAAAGACTTTAGAATGTACATATAATTACCTACAATTTTGTTATTTTTGAGATAATATTTATAAATGAAATGATACTAGTATTTGATGTGTTCCAGTTATTTTCACAGAAACATACCTTTTCAAATCAACCTAGTATAGAACACAACCACCACCCTAAAAATACCATATTTGTCTCATAGTAAGTCACTGAATTAACATCCAAAAAAGGGCTATTTTATGTTATCCTCTGCCATTTCTACAACCCCTTAGTAATTGAAGCTACACAGTACTTATATTTTATTTTTATTAAAATAGATTTTTATCTTATAAAATACATACTGGCCATAGTTTCCCCACCCTCCACACTTCCCAGCTCCTCCCAACCATCCCTCCCCACAGATCCATTCCATTCCACAGACCCATGGACCTGGTATAGATCAATGGAGGCTTCTTGATTGCTTCTTCAGATGCTGTGTTATCTTTCTCTATTTTCACTCCATGTTTGGAAAATCTTTGTTGCTTTACAAGTATTAATATTTAATCCTATTTACTGGTAATCTCTGTTTTACTTTATAAATACATAAAATCATTTGTTTCTATTTTTACTGAGGGCACTGAAAGATTTCAGAAATTTTGGTCATTTTAATTGTAGTATATATGAACATTTATCTGTGACATTAGGAAATCATGCTTTTATTAGGATATAGTTAGGATTAACATTTCTGAATTATTGGCATGTGTGTGTTGATTTTATAGTAAACATTAAGATATTTTCAAAGTTATTACATTTTTAAGCTTTTTCCAGAAATATTGCAATAATAAAATAATAATGTTGCAATGCTGAAGATTTCTACTTTCTTCATATTCTTACCATAATTTCCAGTTTTCAAGATAGTGTTTACATTAGTGATTTGGAACATAAAAGTATTTTCTCACTTTGTTTTAGAATAACATTTCATGACTTAAAGTACTGCATGTCTTTCTATGTACTTATTCTTGTGCATTTTGTTTGTGAATTGCATATTCAAGTCTTTACTAATTGATATTAGATTTTCTAACTTTTCTTTAATCTTTAATCCACTGATTTTTATATGTTTTATAATTATCAGAAAATATTTTTCAAATATTTCACAACTTTTATATAATAGTGTCTTTGCATATTCCTTAATGGCATCTTTTAATGCACAGAATTTTCTAACTTTCATTTACTTTTAAAATTTCTTTATATATATACATATTTATTTATCAAGTATACAGCATTCTGTCCATATGTTTGCCTGCACACCAGAAGAGGGCACCAGACATTATTCTAGATGGTTGTGAGCCACCACGTTGTTGCTGGGAATTGAACTCAGGACCTCTGGAAGACCAGTTAATGCTCTTAACCTCTGAGCCATCCCTTCAGTCCTTAAAATATTTTTTTCTGCTTTTAGAATACTGTTTATTTCATGTAGCCAGAAAGATGTGGGGACAGTTTTAAACCAATGCAAGTATCCAGATTCTAAACTAAGAAACGCAAATTGAACCAGAATACTACTCATTTGATATCTTATCTTTAATATTATAATATCATTTCCCTCTTCCCTTCTCTCTCTCTCCAAGGCTTTCTTATTGTCTCCCTTCTTTCAAATTTGTTGTCTTTTGTCATTCATTATTGTTACACACACACACACACATTCTTTTTTTAACACTTTAATTATTTTATTTTATTTATATGTTAGTTTATATGTATGAATGCTTGCCTGCATATATTTATGTGTACTCCATGCATTCAGGGGCCTGTAGCGGCCAGAAGAGGGCATTGCATTCTCTGCAAGTAGAGTTACAGGTGATCATGAGCCACCATATATGAATCAAGAACTGAAGCTGGGTCCTGCTGACACACATTCTTAAGTGTAATCTCCTCAGGCTATATGTTTCTTTTTTTGTATATTTCCAAGGCTGGCCATTTGGTATTGGATACCTGTTGTTCATTTCATTTCTTCCACTATCAGAATCCCATTGTTGATTGCAATACTTTCTAGAGTCAAAGCCTCATGGTCTTTTCCCTTTGGCTTGTCTGATGATGCTTTTGTTTGGCTATTGCTTAGGCAGTCATGTTGGCTAGACTTAATGGGTGCTGCTTGGGAAACAGTTTCATAGCAAACTTTTTGTTCTTCTGTTGGCTATAATGCCCCCTCCACTGCAATGTTCACTGAGCTTTATCTGTCAGGGTTGTTTTCTGGATGTATCCACTGGAAATGGACTTCACAACTTTGCACTTTGTTTGGCTCTAGTTTTCTAAGGAGAGCACAAGTCTGTGGATTTATAGACAAATATTTACAATGTAGTTTGAGATTAAGCTGGTTTAGTAAAGGGTCAGTTGTAGGTTCCTCTTTAAGATCTATGAATTCAATATCTCTGAATACAATAATAACTTACTTTACACTTTTGAGGGGCAATAAAGAGCAATTTTAATAGACATTAATGTTCTAGGGTTCTCCTGGAGAATCATGACTAACAACTCAAAAGAGAATTTGCTATAGCCTGATGTGGAATTCTTGTTATAAATATTTGGCTCTTGGGAGAAGCATTGTCAGATCAGATGAGAAAATTTTATTTAATAGTTACTATGTATATATTTACACAAAGATTTACATTTCTTACAGAGTCTTTAGAAAGTTAATAATATAATTTCTTATGAATTTTTTCAGACATCCTTAGGAAGTACTTGCTTTTTAATGTCATAATACACTTTAACCTACTGATATGTTACAATGATATTCCTTGTTTTGTTCTAAAAATCCACCTTATTTATTAAATACAATAAGTGTACCATCTATTTAAATGCCTTCTCTTCAGTAAGAATACAGTTGCATTTTATTTTCTTTTCATAACATCCAGTTATTTTCACCAATATATATACATACATACTATATATATGTATATATGTGTATACATATATATATATATATAAACTGTCTCTCTTGTCATGCATTTCCTCATTTATCATAGAGAAAATATTTTCAGATGGTTGCCCTGAGTATTACAAATTATGTGTTGTAAAACTTTTGACTTTTATTTTCCTCTGAAATGTTTTTAAAATTTTATCTGGGGATTTAACTTGGCTGAACTCTAATTTCAAATTGTTGTTTTCCCTTCAGTAAAAGACAGTTAAATTTTCTATCAGCTATTTTGTTTCACTGAGCTGTTCCATGACTTCTCTGTGCACAGATTGCCAGGGTTGAGACAGAGCTATGGAACAAATTCCCACATAGTATTTAGGGGTTTCAGTCCTGGATTTCTTATCCTGGGACTTCATTCTGTACCTTTCCAGTCAGTTTGGTTTTGAATTCTATCCTGTTCTTCAAGTTAGCATGTATTTTCATGAAAACTATATTAACAGTTTTGTATATGTCCTCCAGATAAAGACTATAAAAGTAGAGAATTCATGCAAAATCATTCCTTTTTTCTTGAGATTATAAGCTTCCTGTGAGTCTCTACTTGATTCTCCCTTACTCTCTAGTCTTTGAGTAGCTCGTTTAAAATATATTTGCTAGGAACTTCTGGTTATTATATGTTTCATTGATGGTACAAATGAAGGCATACAACCATAGATATTGTAGAACCCCCACATTCACATTTTTCATCTATCTGTACATAAATAAGTGGCTTCTTAATTTAAAATGTTGATATATTGTCAATTAATATTGGCAATGGTGTTACATAAAAAGTAATAGAAAATACTAAGTGTAGTAGTTTGAGTGAGAAATGGCTCTCTAGGTTTGGGTATATGACACTTGGTCTGTAGTTGGTGACCCATTTGGGAAGATTATGGGACCTTTAAAAGGGAAGCACCCCCTGGGGAATTTGGGGTTTATAGCCTCACCCAACATCCAGCGCTCTCTCTCTCTCTCTCTCTCTCTCTCTCTCTCTCTCTCTCTCTCTCTCTCTCTCTCTCTCTCCATTACATTTGATGTTTAAGATGTGATTTCTGAGCTCTGTGTGTGTTCCCTGCCATCAAAGACTCTTGCTCTAAAACAATAAACAAATATAAATTGTTTTTATAACTCACTTTTGATCACAGAATTTTATCAGAGCAATAAAAGCTATCTGATAAACAAAAATTGAACAATAGTGGAAACACGAAAGTCACTAATAAAGAAAGAAGATGGGGTTTTATATTTGTATTGATAAAGCCAAGAAACAAATTATTTTTGTTCTTTCTCTTCTTAGAATTTTGAGTATATTTTACGTCCAATTCATGTTACTTTAAAATTTTTTTTCTCTGTTTTCTGAGAGAAACATATATTCAAAGTCAAAGTCAATTTCAAAATTTTTTTTATCCTTTTGTTTGGAAATTCTGGCTACATTTGTATTTCTTTTACATTCCTAAGTACAAAATAAAATATTCAAACACACAGTATACAAACATATCATTCTCTAAATGCTTATTCAGAAACTTAAATTCAATAGAACATTATTAGTATGAAACTAGTTTATAACACAGAATCCAATTGATTCCACTAGTATTGATCCCTAGGTTCAAACCAGCTGAAAAAATACTGAATATGTCAGGTTCTATAAATTTTGCTACTATTTACTCAAATATTGCCTAAAATTTGTGTTTAGGCACTTCTTGATTTTTTTGTTTTGTTTTACTTTATCCCTGGTTTCCTACAATATTAGAAATAAAATACCAGGCCAATGTATTTCAGGCAAACAATTCATTATTGAGCTATGTCCTCAGCTGAATGTTTTAAAATATTATGTAAAAGTTGTTATGCATTAGTTTTTGATAATTCCCTTAATAATTATTTATCAGATATCTACTGTATAGGCACTGTTGAAACAACAGTGTTTATAAATGAAGACAGGTAAGTAATACCACACAGAGACAAAAGCTGTAATAAAGAGAACCAGAAGTGATACTTCCAATGTATTTTATTAATATTTGAGAATTTCATAAAATGTATTTCAACCATAGTCACCCCTTCCCCTATCAACTATCAGGTCCACACTCCATCTTACCATCTGGACATTCTCTTCTCCCTACTCCCTTTTCTCAATTCCAGTTTGTACTGGCAAACTACGGGATGTCAGATCTACCCTTGAGTGTGTCATATATACCAGCAGCCAAATCCTTAAAAACAAAGTGACTCTATTTTTTACTCCAGCTATCAAATGCTATTAGCTTTTATGCTAAAGATGGGACTTCACAGCCACTGGCTACTCCATTGCTAGGTGTTTACATAAATAAAGCTTTTCCATGTCTTGTGCATACTTTCACAATTGCTGTGACTTCATGTGTACATGTGCCATGATGTATCTAGAAAAGTCTTAAAAATATTAAAACTGGCATTTGTAGTGATTTGAAAACTGAGAGGCTATGAAACCTAATTGTTTCAAAATGAAAATAATTGATTTCAAATAAAATGCAAATTAGACCATGATTTGCTAAAATTAAATACTAAGTTTAAATAAAAGAACAAATATATATATATGTAAACATATATATGGTTATAACATACTAAAGGCTGATCATAAGCACCTAATTATGAAGTTTCTGTACTTAAGACTGAATAATTATAATGTAATTAACCACAGTGATAGTTCAGCAGATAATTATCAAATGAAATAAAAAATACTCTGTTCAGATGTCAGTGCGGATGGTACTCAAAGTACATTGCATCAAAGAACTGTGACTTAGAATTTGATATCATAAAGATGTATATACTCTAGAGATGGAAAAATATCATTTGACATCCATTAAATTCTAAAATCCATTATGTTTATACCATACCTATTTTAATATATATTAAATAAAAAACAGACCTTTTGAAGGCCTTCTATGAGAATTTCTGGTTCAGATATATTTGAAATGGAGTCACAACATACTATAATGTTTCAGCCTGTGACCTGAAAGATCTCTTTATTCCAGTCTTTGGGGAACTGAATGGAATTTTCTATCTTGAACTTCTAACAGTCAGTAAACCTACTCAATAATAAAAACAATAAAAGGAAAAGTGTTCAATTTTAAAAGATGTTAGTAAGACTTGGTTCCCACATACAAAAAAAAAGTCTCAGCATTTATTTATGTTCTTAAAATTTTCAAGTTACAATAGATGGCTTTGATTTATGTTTCTGCCTTAGATTCCATTTTCTAGAGTAGATAAACTACGTAATAAATGATTGTACTTCATTCTCACACATGGATTCTTATATAAAAAAGACCATCAGATAAAATTCACATTTTAATTATTTCTTCAGTTATTGAAAGTCCATATCCATTTTTAACTGATTCATAGCAAAAAATTAAACTTTGTCTATCTTTCAATTTTATTGATCACATTCTTAATAACAAGAGGTATTACATTTGATGATGTCATAGAATTATGTTCTGACAGAGGTTAGGGAGACAAAAGTGTATGTCATGCCTGCTTATGGTTTGACTTGTTACTTTTCACATGCCAAGATGATCACAAGTCCCCACAGTTTCAATCTGCCTTGCACAGGAATCTCTAAAAGAATAGACAGACTGATAATGTTCCATTGACAATTATAGAAAGGATGAGCAAAGTGTCAGCCCCTAAGCAGACAATAGCTTTGATAAAAGAAAAAAAACAGAAATTTCTTAAAAGAAAAGTGAATCAACAAAAGTCTTAATAACACTTAAAAAATAATTATGGACTATCAAGGTAGCTCAGGGAGTAAAACACTTGTGCTGACAGAGTGAAGACATGATTTTGAAATCCAGAACCTACACAAGAGCAGATACTGTTCATGTATTATCCATACTATGAAAAGCATAATAATCTCTATGGAGAGATGGGAGAGAGAGACAAGAGCGAGCCTTGAACACATTGGCACAGGAGAGTACTTCTAAATATTACACAAAGAGTACAGACACTGAGATCAACAATTAGTAAGTGGGACCTCCTGGCACTGAGAAGCTTCTGTAAGGCAAAGAACATGATAAATTAGACAAAATGGTAGCCACAGAATGGGATAATATCTTCACCAACCCTACATCTGATAGAATACTGTTCTCCAGAATTTACAAAGAACTCAAAAAACCACACACTAAAATACCAAATAATACAATTAAAACTGGAGTATAGATTTCAACACAGAATTCTCAACAGAAGAATCTTGAATTTCCAAAAGTCATTTAAGGAAGTGCTTAACATCTTTAGGCATCAGTGAAATGCAAATCAAAATAACTCTGAGAAGCCGTCTTACACCTGGCTAAGATCAAAAGCACTAATGATACTTTATGTTAGAAAGGATGTAGAGAAAGGGAAATACTCCTCCATTGCTGTTGGGAATGTTATCTTGTACAGCTACTCTGGAAATTAGTATGGCGGTTTCTCTGAAAACTGAAAATCAATCTACCTTATGATCTAGCAATATAACTCTTGAACATATACCCCAAGGATGAACATACATATCATAAGGACACTTTCTCAACTATTTTTTAGCTGCATTATTACTAATAGCCAGCACCTGAAACAACCTAGATGTTTCCCAATGGAAGAACGACTATATGGTACATTTATATACTAGATTATTACACAATGAGGGAAAAAAAACAATGACCTCATGAGATTTGCAGGAAGTAGAAAAAAGTCATCCTGATTTAGGTAACAAAGACCCAGAAAGACAAACAAAGTACGTACTCACTCATAAGACAATATTAAATGTGAAATAAAGGAAAACTAGGCTACAGTCCACAACCCCAGAGAAGCTAGGTAAAGAAAAGGGAGTACCTTTAGAGAAAAATGCATGGATTCTCCCGAAGGAAGGGGTAATAAGTTAGATCTCCTGGGTATATTGGGGGTGTGAAGGAGGAGGAAAGGTAGGTGGGAGGATAACATGAGGGAACTGGATAGTCAAGTTGGAGAAAGAACAGGGGGGGAAAGCAGGAAAAGAGAAATCTTCACAGAGGGAGCCATGATGTGGTTAGGGAGAAACCTGGTGCTAGAATAATTCCTAGGAATCCACAAGAATAACCCAAGTTATAGCAGACTGAGTCGCTGGCCTGGCCCTTCCCTGTAATCAGCCCGATGACCACCCTAATTGTCATCATAGAACCTACATCCAGCAACTGATGGAAATAGATGTAAAGACCCACAGCTAAGCCCTGAGCTGAGCTCCCAGAGTCCATTTGAAGTGACAGAGGACAGATTATATGAGCAAAGGGGTCAAGATCATGATGGGGAATCCTATAGAGACAACTGACCCAAGCTAACTGTGAGCTCACTGACTCTGAACTGACAGCTGGGGAAACTGCCTGGAACCAAACTAGGCCCTCTGAATGTCAATGACAATTGTTGGGCAGTTTTTGGGGCAATTGGCAGTGGGAGCATAATTCATCCCTAGTGCATGACGTTTTGGACCCCATTCCCTATGGTGGTCTCTGCCTCGATGAATGGGGGAGGGTCTTGGCTTTACCTCAACTTGATATACCAGACTTTGTTGACTCCCCATAGGAGGCCTTACCCTCTCTCAGGAGTGAGCTCCAGTCATCCGATTTTGCCCTAGTGAATTTGCCTTCTTGTAAGAACCTTGCCTAACTAAATGCTACTGCACATTGCAGTTTGTAACAAATTGACTTCCTTTTACCTCTAGAAATCTTGAAATGTTAAAACTCTTTTACTGCCAAGCTCAAAACTCTGTACAATATCCAAAACATAAACTGAATAGAAGTCTTCTGTATTAAGGTATGATATTTAATTCTTTCAACTTACAGTAAGTTTTCTACAAGGAAATTTTCTAGGAAAGTATTTTTCTTATTCAAATCAAATAAATAAGACACATAGGTATTTCCAGGAGTGGGTAAATAAGATATAGTTGAAATTAGATATGATGGATAATATTCACTGTCAACTTTCAGAGTCACCTAGAAGATACACCTGGAAGGAATTGTCTGTGAGGAATTTTTTGGACAAAGAAGGCTTCCCCTAATGTGGACAGCACTCACCTATGAGCTGTGTCCTTAGATTAATAAAAAACCAAAAACATAAAAACAGAAGGTGAGTTAAGGAACCTCCCTCCATTCCTCTCTCTGCTTCCTGACTTAGAAACATTGTGACTAGCTGACCCACACTCCCAACATAACATCTATTGTCATCCTCACTGCCATGCATTCCCCATCATGATGGACTCTGTTCACCAGCTGTGAGCCAAAGTTAATCCCATGGTCTTGGAGTTGCTTTTTTCAAGTATGTTGACACAGCAAGATGAAACTAAGGATTGCATCAGGCATGGTGATTCACACTTAAAATTCCAGCACTAAGAAATATGATATAAGAGGATTAGGAATTTATGGGCAATCTGTGATAGATGATGTTGAGAACAGACCGTGCGTAAATGTTAGGCTTTGTTTCAAGAAATAAACAAATAGCAATAATAAAAACACAAGTAGAAAACACATTTCATTGGGAAATGAAAGTGATGTTCCAGTAGATTGAAGGACAGTACTGTCAACCCAGACATGGCTTGGCTCATGTTGCTTCTGAGATAGTTAGACCTAATGGCATAATTGAAGTAAAAAGCAAAGTGTCTAGGGTGCTTTTTAAAAACAAATATAGAGAATAGGAGAAGTACCGCTTAAACAGCAGTTATAGGGTGCAATATGGTGAATGTGAGACAAGCAGAAAGTATACAACATGGAAGGTAAGGAGAACAAGAGAGTACAGAGCATTGGCAGCAGCAATGGTGTCTTATACTGCAGTTCAGTCACTTGAGATGTGGCACTCTGGTGCTAGAATGTTGAGTATAATTTCAAACAATCTAAAAGTTAGACCTTAACTGAAATCCAGATGTATTTATCCATCTTTTAATTTTTTTTTGCTCTATTATTTTAAGCACTGTTGTAGACACTAGGGATAACAAAAATGGAAAGAAAATTGCCCTCATTCTATTGAAGACTGATTAAAATATATAAACAAATCCTGAGATTGGCAGACAATGTGCTTTGGGGCAAAAATTTGAGATGAGAGCTAATTATTGATATTGGTAGTCAAACATGGGCCATTGACAAAGTTGTTTTTCTGTAGGGTCCAAAGAATAAAAGCAGGCAACAAGGATTTTTAAACAATTTTTTAAGCCATGTTGGGTCAAGGCAGTGACTATAATGATTAACACTTGAGTTCACAGATTTAGAGAGATGTCAAACTCAGGAGACTGGTGTCAATAAGCCTTTATAAGGATTGCTCATTGACTTTAATGCTTCACACATGAGCACTGAATTCAAGCCTTTCTTGCTATAACCTCATGAACTAAATACTATTGTAGCTGTTTTTAAGATTTATTTCCTTTTTATTTTATTGGGTATATTTTGCTTAGATGCATGTATGTACACCATTTTTATGTCCAGTATCCACTGAACTTAAAGTGTACGTTAGATCACCTGGAACTAGTGTTACAGGAAATTATAAGCCAGTATGTGGGTACTGGGCACTAAACATGGGTCTTCTTGAAGAACAGCATATGCTCTTGACCATGGAGCTATCTTTTTAGCTATAAGCAGATACTGTTTTTACCTTTTCTATTTCTCCAATGAGAAACAGAGGCTAAATAGAAGTTAACAACTCTTTCGATTTCACACAGTTACCATGAGGCATTGCTGCATTTAAACCTAAATAAAGCAGCACTACATTGCTCTTAGCTCTTACTACTTTACCTCTCTTTTGACCTTTCCTGTTAACTACAGACTTCCCTTACTATACTTTTGTCTTCTTCCCATGTTTAGAATTGTGATGTTGGACCTGTGTACATGTTTTGCTCACTTTGAAGTCAGCTGATCAGCAATTTTTATTTATTTATTTTTATTTTTTCCCTACTTGAGCAATTTTATTTTCCTACTCCAAAAACAAACAAACAACCAAAAAAGTCCAAGTATGGTAAAACTGATTATACCTAGAATAAACATTGTTTTTTTATTATTTATTTTGTATTTATCAAGAAAAATAGTAAAATAAATTTAAAATGCTGAAAAGTTAACAATAACTATAAAGAAAATAAAAATCATAAGCATGACTTATCAAGGGTGATAATGCAAATAAAATTGCTACACATAAAATTACTTTGTGTTCAGCTTTCCCTCTGAATTTTTTTTTCTATCCCTGTATATCCTTATTCAAGGTCTCTTCCCCCTCCCGCCACATCAGGTCATTTTTTTTCTTCTCCACAACTCCCCATCCCCTCCCTGGGCAGGCAGCAGACAGTCCCATGGTCCCACTGACCCAATAATGCTTAGTTCAGTCTCCACTCCTGGCAAATCCAGTTTTGTCCCCCTTCCCTCAAGAGTGAGTCAGGTGTTCCTATAGGTGGAGTGGGATCCAAAGGGTCACAATTTTAATTCAATCTGAAACTCTATTTCTCCATTTTCATGGAGAACACACACACACATGCACACACACACACATTCTGAGCTTTAGGGCATCAGTATCTTTGGAGATATGAGCAGCTTCCCTTTTTACACTAAATCTGCATTCTCTACTTAAGTGCTCTGTCATTACAAATATAGCTGGGTCACAGGTGGTTTCTGTTTGGATCAGTCAGGCAAAGTTTCATATCCTTTGCAATACTCCAGGACACAAAGGCGAATAAAGCCAGACAAATTTTGGTTTCTGAAATGTGTTTTGATTATAGTCATAAACTCAACAGGTACTGAGCTGAAATGCAGAGTCAGAGGAAAAAAATCATAGGAATGGTATGGGATTCTGAATCACATACAAAAATTGTAGCACAACTAAAGTTTATATGTAATAAAACCATGCAGATTTTCTTAATGAAAGGATCTTATAGTGTCCTTTCTCTCAATTGGCTTCAGTTTTATTGTCCTTGGTCAAATTCACTTTCAACAGCTTTTTCTCATTTCTTCCTTTGAATTCACTCATTTTTCTTCTACATGAGAAGTCCCAAATGTCATTCCTATAAATGACTTTAATTCTCCAATAAATACAGCAGAAAACTATGAGTGTTTGTGTGTCATAATAATTTACCCCAGAGATTGCAGTCATTTTCTTCCTAAACACTGGACAGTACCTTTTGCACATGATGCCCCAATTCTTCTCCCTCCCCTCCTCTCTCTTTCCCTCCTCTCCTCTCCTCTCCCCTCTCCTTTCTTTCCTCTTCTCCTCTCCTCTCTTCTCTGTTCTGCTCCTTTCCTCTTATCTCATCTCTCTTGCTGCAAATAGACTCAATACTCCACAGAAGGTTCCTTATGTGATATTAATGGCACATAGTTTCTCTTTTCTGAACATCGCTGTTGTTTTTTTACAGTTTTTAATGTAGTCTTTATCATATTATATGTGTAGAAAGGAAAAAGTCTTTGGATATATTAAAAGAGAATTATAGCATGTTAAGATGTTTTCTTATTAAATCAGCACATTAGTTTTCATTGTTTCTGATTTACAATGTCTTCTTACTATTTTACTTAAACTTATATATGGATGCAATGTGTTTTGTTCACATCCATCCCCATTGCCCCTCCTCCAACGCCTCTTTGATGCACCACTCCCCCCCCTCTCCATATATAATATTAAGTCCATTTACTGTGACCTGCTTGCTTTTAAGTATGAGATTATCTACTAGAACATGGGTAGACTCTCAGGCTTCCCATTCTTGAAAAAACCTGACTCTCCCTCTCCTATAAGCTATCATTTTCCAGTAGATCTCCAACTAAAGATAGGACCTCATGATGCCCTCCTAACACACAGTGAGAAATTTAGTTGCCAAGTCTTGTGCATGAAGTCCCATCAGGTATGCGTGAGTGTGGACAGCTGAGCTGTTGCATTCAGTGGATACTGTTTTACTGCAGAGAGTTACTTCAGATAGTTTCTTCTGCATCCTACAATCTATCCATTCCCTCTTCCATGATGAACCTTAAGCTTTATGGAGAGAGGTTGTGATATAGATGTTTCATTTGCAAATGACAATTCTAATTTCTTATTCTCTGCATACTGACTATTTTGAGTCTCTGGAATCTCCATCTACTGGAAAGAATGCTTCTCTGATTAGTTTTAGGGATATGCTAGCCTATAGATACAAAGAGAAGGAGTTAAGGGGCAATTTACTACTATGTACATTTAGCAGGGTAACAGTGCTTCATTCTCCTATAGCTCCTATTGCTTACCATTTGCCCCAATTAACAATACTATGTAATATTTCATCTTGTAAAGTGAATTTTAAATCCAATCATAAATTGCTGAATATTTCCATAACATTTGTGTCACCATGGTACAAGTGGAAATAAGTCATCTTGAAATTTCTGACAGTTGTTAGCTGCCATGTGGATGCTGGGAATCAAACTCAGGTCCTCTGGAAGCACAGTCAGCACTCTTAACCGCCAAGCCATCTCTCCAGCCCTATTTAAGACATTTCTACAGTAGTAAGTCTTCAATGACTTTTGCATCAATTACCCTTTTCTATACTTCTTCCATATTTTCTTTTTCTAATTGTACAATATCCCAAAACTTTCCTGAAATTAAATCTACAGACAGAACATTATCTACTTAAGGACAATTAAATATAAAAGTGTGTAATTCATACATATCTGACTTCTGAATAGTAAAATATTTTTATAATTTAGCATTATCTTTTCCTGTCAACCATCAAGGTTTACACTAATTTACATGAAATGATTATGTCTGTTTGTTACAATGTAGACCCATAGTGGATTCTCTGTAACCAATTCTGAATTCTGACTTACCCAGTATGCCAGCTTAAATAGAATGAGAGTTATTATTACCAGTTTCATATGCCAAAATATTAACTATCCTTGCTATGTTCTTTTAAAAAGGCTGTTTAATATATTAACTATTGCAAATAACACAAGATGAGTGTGATTTTACAATATGTTCTCTTTCTAGTATTCTATACTTTTTCTAGTAAAAAACATAAAATTCTTATTTGTACTCCATGCATGTCTAGTTCATCAAACCACCAATAATGATCTATGGACATTTGAACATTAAGTCTTAACCACTGAACAAGCACCTTAATCAATATTTGTTAAACAGAATTTAATTCATTAAGATGAAAACATTCATGGTATTTTTTTTAACTTTTTTTTATGTTTTGCTTAGTTTGAATTGTGGAACTAATACCTTGAATTTGCGCCTGATTTGTCACTTTTGAAATGATTGTTTTAATTTTAAACCATATAATAATCATTGCAAACACTATTATATTTTGAAATTAAAACTTGCTACATTTTAATTTCTATATATTCTGGTAATGGTGACTAAATCTAGATAAACCGCAAATGCAAAGCCACATTGAATTTTTTTAATGTGGTGACTATGAAAATAAACCAAAAAGAAAAGCTGACTTATATTACTGAAAAACTACACAGATACCACATTCAAGTCTAGTCTATTGTACAAATATGAACATCAATGCCTAATGTGTGCCATGCCACATGGGCAGACTCAGAAGCTATGGATTTTCTTAAGTGCTATGCAATGATAAATAATAGGCTTTATATGATAAAAGATAATCAAATGTGAAATTGCAAGCTTTTGATGGACCACAGAATGTTTAAGTAGAAAAACAGAATCCCACCATGCCATTATTTCAGCCAACTATGTGAATTTTCTGTGAACTGAGCCAGAGCCCACGGTGCCAGTTCATCATTAGGACAATGCTGAGCATGCATCTTTTGGAGCCAGGAATATGGGATGGAGAGCAAAAGAGCATCTGAATACCTGAGTGCTTTGTGGCAAACAAACCAATTGTCTGCAATCTTATTCTAAACTTTGTCCAGAGAAAGAATCATATTTTTGATGTTGAGAATAAACAATCCACTGATTCATTTGCTCTCACTTTAATAAAATTATTAAAGCAATCATCAATACCAGCAACTAGTTTTAGATCTGAGAACAGTAAACCTGAGAAATTTTTAAACCAGTACAGAGAATCAAAATAGTTTTCTTATCCTACTTAAAAACCATTTAACAAATACTAACCACCTACTCTCTGAGGTTATGTTCCAACTGCTTAGTAGAATTCTTTTTAAAAAAGAAAACCTACCAAAAGGGTCAAAGATTTTAAATTCTCAATAATCATGAATTCTCAATTATACATCTGAAACATGTATAAGTTACTTAACTGTCCAAATGTGTGAACAAAAAGGAACTCAGAAAATTATAAGGTACTAGGACAAACCAATATAACAACAGGCCTGTACAGTGAGGAGTATTTTTAAAGGTAGTATTTTTATTTAATGTGAGTGTCAAAGAAGAGCCCCAGAAAATATGTGAGCTTATATGTACTCATTTGTTTATGAACTGGGTCTCATAGCATAGCTTTATTGTCAATCTGGCAATTTCTGTGAACTAATATACAAAGTTCTCTACCACCTAGTTTCTATTGATGGGAGAAAATAGAAAGAAAATAAGAATATATTGTTCTGTAACAGGTTTAATATGAGAGTGTGATATATGGCACATGAGGCAATACAGGCAAAGTGGGTCAGAAGAGTTATTTCAATGTTCACATCTACCTAATGTTATCGAAAAGGAAGCATAGTGAGGAGCCAATATTTGAGCAAAGGTTTTAAAAAAAAAGAGTTCCTAAATTTTCCAAAGGAATATATATTAAAATGTCTATTTGCCCTAAATAAATTATCTGACAGATTAAAGAAAGGGTTTCACTATGGAATATTCCAATATTTTATATTCCATTATATCAGGTTTAGTAAACAGTGATTTTATCATGTATACTCACAAGAACATAGACTGGGGTTACTATTCATGGGCACATCTGTGATACTAAAAGCATACCCTAGCATTGTGACAATAATGAAAAGTTGCATGCCTAAAGTGTTGTAAATGGTTGTGGCCAGACTTTCTGGGCCTGGATCAGAGATTTGGTCCCACTCCCAGCCCCATTTAGCATCAAATAATCACATACACACTTAAATTATGTTATGCTGACTGACCTAAGGCTCAGGCATATAATTTGCTAACTCTTTCATCTCACCTCAACCCATCTTGTTTAGCCATGCAACTCGGTACCTTTTCTCAGAGCAGCATTTCCTCTACATCTCCTGGCAGCTCCAGAGACTCTGGCATCTGTGTCTGGAGTCTGTCTGGTGTGTATGTATGCTCTGAGATGTTTCCGAGTTTTCTTAGCCTGGTAGCCCCACCCATACTTTCTGTTTGCCTTTAGCCAATCAGCTTTTATTAAACCCGTAGGCAGGGCAAATATTTATATTACCAGCATAATCCTACCACACTGGAGCTCCCTGTATTCTTTGCAGATTGATCAGCAAGTGGGACTGTCTCTTTCCCTAGTTGTTATTGATTTGGGGAAGGGTTCATGGATCTTGTAACTTTCAGGGAGTTCCTAAAACTTGTGAGTTCTGTTCACTCCCTGAGTGTTCAAGTTTGCTTTTCTTTATAGATATTAGAGCCTTCCTACAGAACAGAATTTTTCAATGAATCAAAAATAGGCACACAACAGAGGGTAAGGTATCCTGCCACGGAATAAATATATTGAATTCCAGAAAAAGAAAGCAACATATAAAGAAAGTTTGTATTGAGACTATACTACATAGTAAAGTTAAGTGCATCTGGAATAGAGTAGAGAAAGGAGAAGTAGTTAAACACAATTTCACAGAGATAGTGGGAAGCCCAACTGTGTGAGACATTAAAGAGTTTGTAAGGTCTATAATTCCCTTCTGGATATCATTCTATGACTGTGTGTCACACAGATTTTTGACCCACAGATTAGTTTACCATTGATTGAGAAGACATAACAGAAAATATCCGTGATCAAACAGATGTCGTTTTTCTTCTAACACTTGACCACTAAAACCTTTCCCTCAAGTCCCCATATACACACACCCTTTCCACCCAAGCATGCATGTGTCTACGCACTGTTGCAGTGAAAAAATCGATCTGCCTAAGTCAATAGTCCACAGCCCTGTAGGAGATACTCTCATTGATACAGCTTGTGAATTGGCCACATGTCACATTTACTCCTTAAGTGACCATAATTCTCGGTCATTTAAAATACAGTTCTCTCTTTTTGTTTAACAGCTCCCTCGGGTGGACAGTTATGTGTGTAATTTATTGCATTCCTTCCTAGCTGCTCAGTTCAGCCTCTGTTGTTAGGAATAAGGGGAATTAGTCCTCATATAATAATTTTGAAATCAGAATCTGTTCTCAATGCTCCACAGGTACTTCGTACTCATATTCAAGATGCATTGAGATGTGTTTCTGTAGGTTATCTCTGCACACTTCTTTTCCACCCACTCTGTGTATACATCTAAGTGCTTCACGTGTTTCTTAGACTGAAGTAACCTGACCCACAAGAAGACACTTCTGACAAACTCTTCAGGCAACTTCTCATGAAAAGATGTTCTACTTTACTGCTCCCATTTCATAATAAAACCATTCAGAAGGTCATAAATCAAATCAGGTTAATTCTGTGAGACAAGTCATTATTATAATTAATTTGTAAATTATTTTTTATACTTTTTGAAAAAATTGAGTAGAGAATATTTGTAATGTTTTCTTCTATTGTCTGGAAAATACTATGACATGTTTTGCATGTTTGACATTGGAAGACTTTCAAATTTATTCAGAAACAATATTTAGAAGGGAATCAATTTCCCAAGGATTCAGCAATACCACTTCTGGGCATATACCCTAAAGATGCACATTCGCACTGCAAAGGCATTAGCTCAACTATGTTCATAGCAGCATTACTAGTACTAGCAAGAACCTGAAAACAACCTAGATGCCCATCAGGTGAAGAACTGATTAACAAGCTGTGGTACATCTACACAATAGAGTACTACTCAGCAATAAGAAAAAGTGATATCCTAAAATTTGCAGGCAAATGGATGGATTTGGAGAACATCCTCCTGAGCGAGGTATCACAAATCCAGAAAGATAAGCAGGGGATGTACTCACTCATGAAATGTAACATGTCTGGTTCTGTAGGCAGTGTGGTGAATGGAATACAAGGAAAAGTAGTAATCAATATTGGGGATCTCCAGCAATTCCAAACATTATTCTCAAATACAGTTAACTACAACACTGAAACCATGCAAATTTAAGTCACAGATAAATATGACACTCTGGGCTATAATATTTGATGAAAAGTGAAAATATTTTAAAACTCTCTAGAAAATAAAACAACTTTTACTGAAAAATAAGTCTTTTTATCCTAACTCAGTACTTTCTGCCTTTATACACATACTGAATTCACCCATGATTTTAACTGAAATTTATCACACAAATTTTATTCCTCATGATTCATTTTGACTGCAGCTCTTGACACAGAGGTTTGAAAATGTGTGGATTCTCCATCTACATAAAACCTGAAAAGATATATTATCATGTTAAAGATAAAAAGTGAACAAAGAAATTGGACTATGTAATGCCTGACTGAAAGTCTATAAATAGTGTCTAGTATTTTGGAATAAAACTCTTAGAGATTTAGATGAACTGTTTTATATAAAGCATAAAACCAAACTTACTTTAGATCCTATAATTTTCTCAAAAATCAGCCATATTGACCACAGAATACAGCAGGGCTGTCAAGCCAATGTCCTGTGGTAAACAAAATAATTTCGGGAAAGAGAAATAAAATAAAGAAGAAGGTTGCTGGAATGATTATTTCCCATACTCCATTAAGTTATGTTTATTCTGACCAGTCTTTCCTAGAAAATTTGTCCATCTGGCTACTTAAAGATTTTGCTTGCAAAATAAAGAAACAAACTGCTACAAAAATGTTAGAGTACCTTTCAGAAAATTTAACTTTTTTTCATGTTATGTGTTGGGTGATGGTATCTCTTGTGATCCCAGTTGCTTCCATGATATTTGATACTTTTAATTTCCTATACTAGTTATGAATTTAATTCATTAGAAGAAAATTAAAAAATATATCAAGTGAGAATTTTAAAGAAATGGTATAAATATTATTATGTTTGAGAATATTCACAGTAATTGATACATTTACCTGATAAAGCAGTTTACTAAGATAATAATGTTTTTTCATACTTGTTAATGTTTTATCATCCTATTTTTGGATGCTTTGGCTCATGAGCCCAATTAAAAGGGTTAGAGTAAGCTTATTTTTTGTTTCTCACATTCAGTAGGTTTTCATTGATGATATGGAAACTTAGGAGGTTTTACAGGAGAAGGGAACATAGTATGTTTGCAGTCAAAGAAAATATTCATGAGGCTGTATAATGGTACTGAAGAGGTCAGGATCACTATATCCAGGTGCTATGTTGGCGATGAGAGTATCCGGCAGAAGATATTTGAAGCAAACAACAATAACAACAAACACAACTGCTCTTTGTCCACTGAGCCACTTCCACATTGTTAATCACAATTTCTAAAGCTACAATTCTTGTCTTCTTGTGGAGCTCCTAGCACAAGGACACTTTTCTCATACTGGGTTGTATCATCTTGCCTTAATAGAAAGGGAGATGCCTAGTCTAACTAACACTTGATATGCCAACTTTGGTTGATAAACACGGGAGGATTGCCCTTTTCTGAATATAAAAGTAGTGGATTTGAGGGCAAAGAAGGGGTTTCAGGGTGGAGGAACTGGAAGGAGAAGAGAGAGTGTAGATAGGAATCAGGATGTAAAAAAATAACATATTAATCACCACCAAAAAGGAAGCTATGATTCAAAAGAGTTTTTAATGGCATTTTAATAAGTGTAAAGTTTAAAGAACTATTGCTATAAGGATATAGAAAACATTTATCTTTAAAAGATTTATTTTCAAAAATTAATAACAAATTATTATACCCATAACTTTATTCTGGAAGCAAGCATTTCATCCTTCTCTATTTTCAAAATAAAGCCTTCTCTTTTCTACATTAAGATGGGAAAATCTGTGGTAATCTGGTGAGGTGGGAACTGGGTGGGAACCACTCCCCACAAATTATTTCCTAATTCTTGACACAGTTTATAATACACTGCTATGTGCAAGCAAACAATGAACTATCATCTTATATCATGCATGTATATTTGTTGTCTTACAGCAGATATAAGCTAAGCCAATATGCTATATATTTTTCTTTCTGAAAGTATTTTTTTAATATAAAGGATTGTCTGTGGGGTCAGATGCATAGAAAATGATCAGTTAGCACTATTTCTCATTGTCCTCTTCTGTATGGCTTTGTAATGAAGAGGGTAAATTTAGCTCAAGAAATGCCATTTTGTATTCTAATAGCCATAGAGATAAAATAGTGTTCCGTTCCACATTCCTGGTGGGAGCTTGCCCAGTTCTAAGAGAGAATGAGCTGGTCACCTGGGTGATCTAGGTGGAGTCCAGGACTAAAAGGAGTCTTCTGTTTTAGAGAACTATGAAGAACTAAAGCAGACAGAGCCCTGAGAAAGAGTCCCTCACCCAGTTCCCAGAGACTATTGCTAGAAACTGCTGTTCACAGAGAGGCAGCATGACCTAAGTTCCAACTGCAAAATCCATACCACCCTGGCCCCACTATCTGACCACCAAATGCTCAAGTCAAAATACACCACCATCATTTCTGGGCCAGCTGCATGTTCCAGGGTTGATGGTGGGCTTCCCCCCTCTACAGGAGACATTCCGTGGCGCAGAACCAGGACAGCTTGACCATACCCCAAGGATGAGCTACGGGATCCTGCACAAAACTAGCCCAAACATGCTAGGAAGAAATAATAATAGAAATGATTTTCACCTTGGTACTAACCAATCAAAAGCTTGACCCATTGTTACCAGGCACCCCCACCCTAGTTTCTGGAAAGCCCCTAGCACGAGCCAATTAGCTAATGACTGGTACCATATCCTCACCTGAACCTAATTCACAGCCTGGTGCTATAAAAGGAACTTGGGATCTGAAGAACCTAGGATCGGCACTTTGGAGCCCATTCCCTCCAGAGGAACACCTGACACAGTCATGATGTTGGGATGAGGAAAGTGGATTTACCTGGAGTGGATGTTGAACTAAGCTACCTTGGGACCTTGGGACCTTGGGACCTTCTACCCTTGCTGTAGATGAGATAATAAGATGGGAATTAGAGAGAGTGACTGGGAAGGGTAGGAGGGGGAAGGAAGTATGTACAAGAGGATACATGGATAAAAAATGAGACTTTATTCAAAAATAAAAAATATTTATGTCAACATTTCATAAAGGGAAAAATCATAATAACCTCTTTAAAATAGCCATATGATTTTTGTATATGTATAAGGTAATAGAAATTTTGTATTCTGAAAGGTTGACATTTTATTTCTGAAGAAAATATAATTAAATGTTTAACTGTAAAAAAAATTCTCAAAATGCAGTTTGTATCATCTAAGAATACAAAACACAGTAAACTATTATACTGCCTGTTATTTAATATATATATAACCTATATATTAAAATATACAGTAATGGATCAATTAGGGGAGATAACTTTTTACCATCAATGTGACCCTAGTCAAGTGTGACTCACGATATTGTAGTCTGACAGGGAATTGATTAGGTTGACTAAAGGTGTCTGTTCCTGTTTAATTCTATTTTCCTGTGATAAAATACTGTGAGAAAAAGCAGTTTAAGTATAAAAGGGTTTATTCATGCATTCATGTTTGAATTACCACATGTACATGATAGGGACTTTTGTTGCACTAAATCTATTGTCATATGCCTTTTTAATAATTTTTCATACTGTTATTAACATTTAATAAGCATTTGGAAATTTAAAAAGTAAGCTTCCTTTTTCTTTTTCCATGTTTACGCATAAATTCTTTTCTATCTATTCTCCACCAATAAAACATATCCTATAAAAAAATGAAGAAAGAAGGACAATAAAAGGAATATGAGAAGGGAAACCTAAAAGTAAGGGTCATTTGAGCAGTCGTACTTTGAATCCTCATTTGAGGTCATTTGAAGAGTGTATGGAAACCCAATACAGTTGATGCTTCTTAAAACATCCTTATATAAAGGTGATCTAAAAGAGATCACCAAATGATGAGGTAGACAAAGCCCTGCATGAACATTTTTTGTCACTAAATGAAGTTTTATTGCCAGAAGTTGGTTATGTCTAATTGAATTGTCCTAAAAGGTCCCATAGCAACCCAAGCTGCTGCCAAGATTATAGGTTGCTCTCCATAACCTTCATACTGCTTTTCAAAGTGGCTGTACAAGTTTATACTCTCAGCAGCAATGGAGGAGTGTTCCCCTTGCTACACATAATCTCCAGCATAGGCTATCTGTGTTTTTTATCTTAGGCATTCTGACAGGGGTAAGATGGTATCTCAAGAAGGTTGAATGAGAGAAGAAATAAAGAGAGAGAAAAAAAGATGGATATCTTGATAGAGAGCCATTGTGGAGTTGGAAAAAGGCTGGGTGCCAGGGAAACCTCCAAGCACCTACAAGTTGTGTGTAGGTACCTGGATGCGAACCTATAGTGGAGGAGTGTGTAAACAAGACTTAACCTATAATCAAATGAATGACCACCCTAAGTGTTATTACAGAACTTTCATCCAGAAATTTAAGATAGAGGCAGAAGCAGAGATTCATAGATAAGCATCAGGTTGAGCTCCCAGTCCAGCTGGAGAGAGAAAGAGAGAACAGTGTATATGAGCAAAGGAAATGAGATCATGAGGAAGAGACCCACAGAAATGGCTAGCTGGAGCTATTGGTAGCTCACTGAATGAGAAACAGCCACTGGGAATAGTCAGGGAAAGTTACTTAACTCTTCAAATGTAGATGACTGTCGAATTACATTGGCAGTGAAGAGCCTCTTGGAGTAGGATCAGACTCTGTTCCTGTGGATGACCAGGCATCTTGTAGCCCTTTCCCTACAAGACCTTTTCCCTACCTAACCCAGCCCTAATATTGGGATGAAGGACTCCAATCTATCTCAAATGGATACACCAGACTGAACTGACTCACCTTGGGAGTCCTTGCCCTCCTTGGGGAATGGCTGGGAGGATGGTGTGGGGGTAGGCAGAGGGAGGATTGGGAGGGACTGGAAGGAGGGAGGGCAATCAGGAGAATACATGGAAAAAAAACTTTTTTTTTTTTAATTTGTGTTCAGCTTTCCCCGTGGATTTTTCTTTCCTATCCCTGTATATCCCCATTCAAGGTCCCTGCCCCTTCCCGCCAAATCAGGTCACCCTTTCTTTCTCCACAACTCCCCATCCCCTCCCTGGACAGTCCCATGGTCCCACTGATCCAAGAAAGCTTAGTTCAGTCTCACCTCCTGGCAAATCCAGTTTTGTCCCCCCTCCCTGAAGAGTGAGTCAGGTGTTCCTATAGGTGTAGTGGGATCCGAAGGGTCAGTCCAGGGTGTTTCTTATCCCAAGCTGTTTAGTGGTTGTGGTTTGAAGCTTGAGGATGCTTGGCTTTTTTCTTGGTAGTTTGTTTAGAGACCACTAATGAGTGAGTATATCCCCTGCTTATCTTTCTGGGTTTGTGATACCTTGCTCAAGAGGATATTCTCCAAGTCCATCCATTTGCCTGCAAATTTTAGGATATCATTTTTTCTTACTGCTGAATAGTATTCCATTGTGTAGATGTACCAGTTTGTTAATCCATTCTTCAGTTGAGGGACATCTAGGTTGTTTTCAGGTTCTTGCTATTACAAATAATGCTGCTATGAACATAGTTGAGCACACCTTTGGAGTGTGACTGCGCATCTTTAGGGTATACACCCAGAAATGGTATTGCTGGGTCATTGGGGAGACTGATTCTCAATTTTCTGAGAAACCGCCATATTGCATTCCAAAGTGGCTGAACAAGCTTACACTCCCACCAGCAATGGAGTAGTGTTCCCCTTGATCCACATCCTCTCCAATATAGGCTGTCATCTGTGCCTTTTATCTTAGCCAATCTAACAGGTGTTAGGTGGTATCTCAAAGTTGTTTTTATTTGCATTTCTCTGATGGCTAAAGATGAAGAGCACATTTTCAGGTGCCTTGTAGCCATTCGTAATTCCTCTGCTGAGAATTCCCTTTTTAGATTTGTACCCTATTTTTTGATTGGGTTATTCAAGGTTTGGGACTCTAGATTCTTAAGCTCTTTATAGATCTTAGAGATCAGTCTTCTATCACTTCTAGGGTTGGTGAAAATCTTTTCCCATTCTGTAGGCTGTCGTTTTGTCCTATTGACAGTGTCCTTGGCTTTACAGAAGCATCTTAGCTTCAGGACATCCCACTTATTGATTTTTGGTCTTAGTGTCTGTGCCACTGGTGTTATATTTAGGAAGTGGTCGCCTGTGACAATTCGTAGAAGTATATTTCCCACTGTCTTTTCTATCAAGTTCAAAGTGGCTGGGTTTATGTTGAGGTCTTTGATCCACATGGATTTGAGTTTTGTGCAGGGTGACAGGCTCAGATCTATTTTCATTTTTCTACACACTTCCATCCAGCTATGCCAACACCATTTGTTAAGGATACTATCTTTTTTCCATTGAATATTTTGGGCCTCTTTGTCAAAGATCAGGTGTTCATAGGTTTTTGGTTTAATGTCTGGATCCTCAATTTTATTCCATTGGTCCACAAGTCTGTTTTTATGCCAGTATCAGGCTGTTTTTATTACTGTAGCTCTAAAGTATGACTTGAACTCAGGGATGGTGATACCTCCTGAGGTTCTCTTGTTGAGTAAAATTGTTTTGGCAATCCTGGCTTTCCTGTTACTCCAAATGAAATTGAGTTTTGTTCTTTCAAGGTCCAAGAAATATTGTGTTGGGATTTTGATGGGCAGTGCATTGAATCTGTAGATTGCCTTTGGTAGAATTGCCATTTTTACTATGTTGATCCTACCAATCCAGGAACATGGGAGAGCTTTCCATTTTCTGATATCCTCTTCAATTTCTTTCTTCAGTGATTTAAAATTTCTGTCAAATAGGTCTGTTACTTCTTTGGTTATAGTTACTCCAAGGTATTTAATACTATTTGCAGCTATTATGAAGGGTGATGTTTCCCTTATTTTTTTTTCAGCTCTTCTGTCTTTAGTGTATAGAAGGGCTACTGATTTCTTTGAGTTAATCTTGTATCCTGCTACATTGCTGAAGGTGTTTATCAGCTGTAGCAGTTCTTTGGAAGAATTTTGTGGGTCACTTATGTATACAATCATATCATCTGCAAATAGAGATAGTTTCACTTCTTCTTTTCCAATTTGTATCCTCTTAATCTCTTTTTGTTCCCTTATTGCTTTAGCTAAAACTTCGAGAACTATATTGAATAGATAAGGGGAGAGAGGACATCCTTGTCTAGTTCCTGACTTTAGTGGGATTGCTTTGAGTTTTTCTCCATTTAGTTTGATACTGGCCATCTGCTTGTTGTAAATCACCTTTATTATATTTAGGTATTCTCCCTGTATTCCTGATCTCTCCAGGGCTTTAATCATAAAGGAGTGTTGGATTTTGTCAAAGGCTTTTTCAGCATCTAAGGATATGATCATGTGGTTTTGTTCCTTTAGTTTGTTTATATGATGGATAACATTTACAGTTTTTCATATGCTAAACCAGCCCTGCATTTCAGGGATGAAGCCTACTTGTTCATGGTGGATGATATCGTTTATATATTGTTGTATATGGTTTGCCAAAATTTTGTTGGGAATTTTCCCATCAATATTCATGAGGGAAATTGGTCTGTAATTCTTCTTTGTTGTGTCTTTGAGTAGCTTAGGTATTAGGGTAATTGTGGCCTCATAAAAGGAATTTGGCAATATTCCTTCAGTTTCTACTGTGTGAAATAATTTGAGGAGTAATGCTAGTAATTCTTCTATGAATGTCTGGTAGAATTCGGCACTGAAACCATCTGGACCAGGGCTTTTATTTTGGGGGATGTTTTTAATGACAGCTTCAATTTCCTTAGAGTTATAGGCCTGTTTAGGTAATTAATCTGATCTTTATTTAATTTTGGTAGGTGGTACCTGTCCAGAAAGCTGTCCACTTCTTCTAGGTTTTCCATTTTTGTGGAATACAGATTTTCAAAATATGATCTGATAATTCTCTGTATTTCCTGGGGGTTTGTTGTTATGTCCCCCTTTTCATTTCTGATTTTGTTGATTTGAACACTCTCTCTCTCTGTTTTTTGATTAGTTTGGCTAAGAGCTTATCTATCTTGTTAATTTTCTCAAAGAACCAACTCTTAGATTCATTGATTCTTTGTATTGTTCTTTTTGTTTCAATTGTATTGACTTCAACTCTAAGTTTGATTATTTCCTCCTGTCTACTTCTTCTAGGTGAGTTCTCTTCTAGTTGTTCTAAGGCTTTAGCTGAGCTGTTAGGTCTCTAGAGTGGGATTTCCCTAGGTTTTTCATATAGGCATCTAGCACTATGAATTTTCCTCTTAAGACTGCTTTTGTTGTGTCCCACAAGTTTCAATACGTTGTAGATTCATTTTCATTGAATTCTAGGAAGACTTGGATTTCTTTCTTAATTTCTTCCTTCACCCAGAGATGGTTCAGCTGAGTGATGTCTAGTTTCCATGAGTTGGTAGGCTTTCTTTGGGTTTTGATGTTGTTGAACTCTAACTTTAGGCCCTGGTTGTCCAATATGTTACAAGGGATTATTTCCACTTTTTTGTATCTGTTGATATTTGCTTTATGACCAATTATGTGGTCAATTTTGGAGAAAGTTCCATGAGCAGCTGAGAAATATGTATATTACTTTGCCTTTGGGTGGAAGCTTCTGTAGATATCTGTTAAATCCATTTGCATCATAACCTCTTTTAGACTCCTTTTTCTTTGTTGAGCCTCTGTCTGGTTGATCTATCTAGGGTTGAAAGTGGGATATTGAAGTCTCCCACTATTAGTGTGTAAGAATTGATGTGAGATTCAAGCTTTAGCAGTGTTTCTTTTACATAAGTAGGTGCCCTTATATTAGGGGCACAAATATTCAAGATTGAAATTTCCTCTTGACCAATTTTTCCTATGATGAATAAGTAGTGACCATCTTCGTCCCTTTTAATTGCTTTTAGCTTAAAGTCTACTTTGTTAGATATTAAGATTGCAACCCCTGCTTGTTTCTTAGGACCATTTGACCAGAAAATGTTTTCCAAACCCTTTATTCTAAGCCTGTGTCTGTCCTTGTGGCTGAGATGTGTTTCTTGAAGGCAACAGAAGGATGGCTTCTGTTGTTTCATCCATCTTGTTAGTGTGTGACATTTTATAGGCGAGTTGAGTCCATTGATATTTAGGTAAATTAGTGACCATTGATTGATATTTCCTGCCATTTTTTGGTGGTAACTTGTTTATATTTCCTTTCTCTGGAGTATTCTTCTGTGGAATTATTGATTGTTTGTGATTTCGTGGTTTTATCTGGGGTCCTTGGGTTAGAGTTTTCCCTCTAATACTCTCTGTAGTGCTGGATTGGTAGATAGATATTCTTTCAGTCTGACTTTGTCCTGAAATACCTTGTTTACTCCATCTATGGTGATTGATAATTTTGCAGGGTATAGTATTCTAGTTTGGCAGCCATGCTTTTTTAGTGTCTGTATAACTTCTAACCAAGCCCTTCTAGCTTTCATTGTTTCCATTGAATAGTCAGGCATTATTCTGATGCGTCTGCCTTTATTTGTAAGTTGGCCCTTTTCTTTTGCAGCTCTTAAAATTTTTTCTTTGTTCTGTATGTTTTGTGGCTTGATTATAATATAGTGCACTGACCTTTTTTTTGGGATCATATCTATTTGGTCTTCTGTAAGATTCTTGCATCTTTATAGGCATTTCCTTCTTCAGGTTAGGGAAGTTTTCTTCTATGATTTTATTGAAAACATTATCTGTGCCTTTGAGCTGGTATTCTTCTTCTTCTATTCCTATTATTCTCAAATTAGGTCTTTTCATGGTGTCCAAATTTCTTGAACATTTTGAGTTATGGCTTTTTTAGTTTTACCATTTTCTTTGACTGATATATCTATTTGAGCTACTGAATCTTCCACTTCAGAGATTCTATCTTCCATCTCTTGAACTCTGTTTGTTATGCTTGTATCTGTGGTTCCAGCTTTTTCCTTCAGGTTTTCTGTTTCCATCTTTGCCTCATTTTGTGCTTTTTTTATTGCTTCTACTTCAGCTTTTATTTCCTGGCATGTGTCTTTCATAGATATGTTCATCTCTTCCAATTTTTTGTTTGTATTTTCTTCTATTTCTTTAAGGCTATTTTTTTCATATCTTATTTGAGAGCTTCGATGATCATCAAAAAGGAATTTTTGGTGATGCTTCCTTCTGTTTCCTCTTCATTGCTCAGTTCAGGTCTTGTATTTGTAGGATCGCCACTTTCTTCTGGGGTTACATTGTAGTTCTTTGTATTATTATGTAAGTTTTTGCACTGGCATCTGCCCATGGCTTTAGTGGTTCACAATTAGGTGGCTCCTGGTCAGTTGTGGTACTCGGCCTTGTGTGCCTCCTGTCACCTCTGAGGAAAAGGTCTGCTCAATCACTACTTCTGCACTGTGCAGGGGACTGAATTTCAAGTCTTCAATCTTTCTCTATTTGACCAATTAGAGGCAGAGTGGCAGCTGTGCAAACTCCCTCAGCAGCAGCTGGGGGGGCCTTGACAGGCAGAGTTTACCTCAGCCTGCTCCAGGTTGTTCTGGGACATGCTCTGCAGACAGCACCTGGTCCCGGAACCGGAACCAATGGGAGCTCAAGTCTCCTCTCCCTGGCAGGGATACAGGCGGTGGCACTTGCTGACTCCTCCTCACCTCTGGAAGGGGTCTGAGTCTGTCCTACAGGGTCCCAGGTCTTTATCTGATAGCTCATTTGGAGGTGGGTAGCTGTGCAAATTCCTTTAGCAGCTGCTTGGGTGACTGTCACAGGCAGAGTTTATCTCTGCCTGCTCCAGAGAGCTCTGGGACATGCTCTGCAGACAGCACCCGGTCCCAGAACCCGGAAAAAAAAAAAAAAAAAACCTTTTTAAATAAAAAGGCATTCAGCTTATTGTTTTTGATAGTATTCCTGAGTGTGTGAAAGAGTGGATCTCTGTGTCTACCTCTGATTCTTGTGCCTTTTCTCGGGCTCTTTTCCATCTCTTTTGTCCTATTCTGAAAATTTGTTAGTTTCTGTTTTATAATATTATTTTAATTATATTATTATCCCTTTGAGGCTTGCTTTACTTTCTAATGATAGAAAGGAGTGGATCTTTATGAAAGGAGAGGTAGGGAGAAACTAGAGAAGAACAGATAGAAGTCATGATCAAAATACATTATGTGAGAAATTTTTTATAAAAGAAAAGAATGAAAAAGAATTAATAATGTTGGCCATTTTCTATTTTTCTTGTCATTTTTTAGTAACACTGAAAATATTATGTTTTAAATTACATAGTAGTAAAGATTTGTAATATAAAATGGTAAGTCAAGAAAGTAGAGGATTTTGTGGAAAAAATAGTTTCCAATAGTGAATTATTAGTGTCAATAACTTGGACATAACATACTTTACAATCTTCCAGTGATAGGAAATGTGCTACTGCCCTCTTCTGGAGGAAACTTAAATGACAGGAACTTTGCATATGCAGTTCAAAGTGGAGACTAGATAGTATTGAAGCATTATAATTATTTCTTTAGTTTTATTGTATTTATTATTTGTTTTGTTAGTTAACTTAATGAATTTGAAAATTTGTTAAGTTTTTATCCTCTAGATGAATCATAATTTCAAAAATTTCTTTATCACATTGTGTGCATCAAACATAATTGAAATACAGTAGTGTATTTTGTATGAAAATGAGACATAATGATGAAATATTTAAGTTGGAGAACAGAATGAGGATGGAGGTGCACATCTTTAACTCAGATGTTGGATAGAGGTAGACTGAGCTCTGTTAGTTTGAGGCAACCTAGTCTACAAAGTTACTTCCTAGTTGCTCAGAAGTATATAGTGAAAAGAAACATTGTTTTGTATACAAATGAGGATAGATTAAAAACTGATTTAGCATTTAAATAGAAACTAATTAACATACATGAAAAAACTGGATGAAGTAGAAAATCAGACAACATCAAGAGCTAGAGGAGACGGCTAAATTGGTAAAGTGTTTACAGCCCAAATATAATGACTCAAGTTAGAATCTCCAGGATCTTCATCAAATGCTAGGCATGGTGGCATGCACAAGTATCCCAGCTCTGGGAAGCAGAAACAGGATTGTCCTGACAGCTTGTTGACCATCCCAAATAGGTAGGCTCAGTTCGACAAAAGATCCTGTCTCAAAATGTAAGATATAAAGTGAGAGAGAAAAAAATTTTCCTTGGACCTATAGTTTCTGCAAACATGCACAAACACACACCTACAAACACACACACACACACAAGCATACACATAAACAAACAAATATTATGCTTGAAGTCATTGTAGAACCACACACTACTTGTCATTCTTATTCTAGGGTCAGAGTCAATGATGCTACACTATCAGCCTGCTATGCTTTCATATAAACCTTAAGAGTTAAGAACTCTCATCCTGATGTTGGATGTTAAAATAGAAGAATGGAGAAAATATATAAATTAATCACATGATAGCAGGATAGCACTAGTACTGAGGAGGTAGAAGCAAGAAAAACCCAGAGTTAAAGTTTGGTCTGGTAACACAGGGAATTCCAGGGCAGCCAGGAAAATCTATCTTGAAAAAACAAGAAAAAAAATCACATGAATATTAAGTAACGAGGCTAACATAATGTAAAGAAGCTAGGATACCTAGCTAAAACCTGTAACTGTCATCAAGAAAAATTCACATAAAGTCCTTGGATATTTATTTTTGATTCTGGAAAATATCATAAGATTTGCCAGTTTATGTTTATTTATACATGTTTGTGCATGTGCTAAATAGACTGTTTTCTTTTAGAGTATTATTTCAATGTATGTTTTTTGTTTATGCTGTGGAATATTTGTTTAATGATGCAAATATATGTTGTTTTTTTTTTATGCTGCATTTGTTTAACTAGCAGAAGCTTTGTTACTTGCCTGTCTAGAACACAATAATGGTCTAATAAAGAGCTGAATAGCCAATATGGAAGCAGGAGAGAGAAATAGGTCTAGCTGGCAGGTAGAGAGTATATAAAATGAAGGAGAAATCTGGGAGAAAGGAAAGCCAGAGAAGGACAAAAACTCCAGGGGCCAGCCACTCAGCCACACAACAAGCCACAAGGTAAGAAACGAAGAAAGGTATACAGGAATAGAAAAGGAAAAGCACAAAAGCAAAAGGTGGATGGAATAATTTAGACTAATGGAAGCTGAACAGAAACAAGCCAAGCTAAGACCCCACACTTATAATTAAGAATATGCCTCTGTGTGATGTATTTGAGAGCTGGGTGGCATGCTCTTCAAAAGAGTAAAAAAAAAAAATGACAACACCAAAGTTAATTCTATAACAATAAATTTGTCAGTTTTCTTTTGTTTAGACAAAACATCAAGTATGTTCAATTTCCAAAACTAAAAGGAACTTTAATTCAGCTCTCATTTCAGTCTAAAGGGTCAAATACATTATCTTCATCAATTAGACCTCTGTTAAGAACATCTGTGGCTGACTGCAGCATGATGGGAGTGGCAAGAGAGAGGAAGAGTACATGTAGCAAGAAAGGAATCCAGACAGAGATAAGCGCTAGGTTTGCTCTTTCATATTAAATATTTTTATGCGAATTAACTGTGGCCGACAAAGACTATGATGTCATTGTCTGAGATCAGAACTTTCAGTAATTTCCTATATAAACCTTCCACTGTGTTTCACATCAAAGATCAAACACAGAATTTTTGGAGTGACCAACCACATTCAGTTCACAGCAAACACAGTGACAAGACTTTCATTCTGTATTTTCAGCAACCTTCATCTTTCCTATTTCTCCTTTAATGATTCTTCATTCATTGATGTTAAATGTTATATATATTCTGTAGATATATGAGGGACAAAAAAAAACAGAGCTTCGGACTTTTTGAGAGTTGATTAGGTAATGTAGGAAATAATTTTAATACAACATAATGAATGCTTTTCCAAGGATGAGTAGAGAACTTGATCAAGTTGAACAGACCCATTAAGGAAAGTACCACCTAAATGAGGACTGAATCATGGATTGGCTCTCATGAAGATGGAGGATAGAACTGTAAAGAAAATGGACACAGGAAATAGAAAGGGTAAATTGAGAGTTCAAAGGACTTTAGGTAGCAGCACCAGTGTCTTCCTGTGCTACCAAACAGAAGAACTTTGTTGGGACTCAGCATGAAGAAAGCCAGCATCATCATCATCACACACAGACACAGACACAGACACACACACACACACACACACACACACACACACACACACACATGTGACACTCAAGCAAGTGCAGAGCTTTAGAAAAAAATCTTCTGATTTTAAAGTCTTTTATTTACATACAATCTGATGAGGTTTTCTAGTTTCTGTTCATTCTTTTAGATAAACCTTTATGTACCTGAACTGTCATGTAATTTTAACAGAAAATGTATCATTTGTATGAAGAAATACTATTTTCTTCAAATATTAACAAGTTTCTTGACTCTTAAAATAATACAAATAAAACTTAAAACATTAAAGAATATATTAAATGTAATCAAGAAAATTAATACAATGTATTGATGCTTAGTAATAATTCTGGCCACTAGTATAGTAGTTTGCAAATAGTCTTATTGAAATATAACAAGCCAATAAATAAACCAATTTCCCACTATACATTAGTTATTTGTTATATTTCTATTACCATGGGTAAAGTATGAATCATCTTTGATGAATGATCATTGAAAATAAGGAAAACCTCTTAAAATATATGAGCTACGAAAATGAATAACTTCACATCATTTTTAGTAGTACACTGACAAGTACAAAAAATTTTAGGTCTAGGGACTGGAGAAATGTCTTAGAAGTTAAAAGCACTGGCTGCTCTTCCATAGGACTTGGGTTTAATTCCCAGTACCCACATGAAAACTCACAATTTTTATAACCCCAGTTCCAGGGGATCCCACACCTTTACATAGACGTACATGTAGGCAAAGCATCGATGCATACAAAATAAACACAAATTAATTTTAAAAATTCAAGCCTAATAGCAATAATAATATATAGCTGTCACCGCGTCTTTCAATATTTGCATAGAAAATTCAGAGCCCTGGACTGCTTTTAAAGTGCAATTTTTATCTAATTACTTTCTTTAAAATCCAAGTCAGCTTTTACAACTCATCAGTAGAAGTTAGACAAGCTGGCCATGCCTGCCTAATCAGTGATGGACACGGAAGAGGAAAACAGAAACTACAGTTTATTTTTCTGTATAATGCATGTCTTTCTCTAATAGCATTATAGAAGCAATGAAAAGAAAAAAAGAAGCTTGCTCACAAATAAAGTATTTCCTTTTGTCTGATGACTAGAATGATAATGCAAGTAAAAATTCTACTCAGCTTTTTGTTAGACTCTGTAAAACTGTGATTATTTTTCATTCAGAGCAGCTTGTTAATTCCATAATTATTTTCTCTAGCCGCTAGAATTTTATGCAATAATGTTACTAAAATTTAAAAGGTCATAATAAAATACTATATGTTAATTGTACATAATTGTTGAATTCCCACAAAGATATTTATGAACAGTTATGAACTTTCAATTTGTCATGGTAGAATCAAGAAAAAAGGAGTGTTGATGCATGTCTTTTTACTATCATCATACACATTATAAAAAGTATTTTTTTCTGATCAACAATTTGAAAATATGATTATTTCTATTTATGATCTTGATCCTAGAACTATCTGCATACTCTGACTTGAAAACAAAAAAGAATCAGGTCATTTTAGCTTAAGCAAAAAATAGAATATAAACAACTAAAAGCTATGAAAACCTGAGGATTCTCATAAGAATTAGTTTCATGTGTGTGTGTTTTCTGAGCTTTATTTTTGTATCTTTAGAGCTGAACTCACTTTTATTACAACAATCTTTTCCAATATCTCCCTTTCTTTTAAAAGTTCCCCTTGGTAAGGTATATCAGGTTTTAACACCACAAAAACACAAAACTAATGTCCCATCTTCCATATTTGTTACATTTAATTCACGATGAAAAATAATGTTCTGTTCTATAGTTGCAAATGAATTATAAGAACCAGAATCTTTAAACTTTTCACCTGAAATCACATCAATAGAGAAAAAATGTCCATAGTCAGAAATTAGTGTGAATGTTTAGATTTGTAAACAAGAGCACTGAAAATCAAGGGCTTTTTTTTCCTGTTAGTTGATACAGAAGCTCCAAATTGAAAGTAATAAACATGCAGAGTAATTAGAGAAAGATAACTTGGAAATGACTAGAAAGAGATGACATCTGAAACAATAAAAAGCAATTGAAAAGTGTCTTTCTTTTCTGTGATAGAATTAGTTTCTTTTCTAAAATAAAGTAGAAGGATAAATACCAAAGTGGTTTATAAGAGCAATTGTATGTTCTGCTATTGGATGAGTGTCTATATTTTTATCATAAAATAAGTGTATCCACATGTTTAAGTTAGGATCTGTTGGGATGGATTTTATTAATAACTGGGAAATTTTCACTTTGGAGTAAGAAAAAAATTTTTATGTTTTATGGCTATGACTTACTTTGATACAACTTCAAATAGAGGAATAAACATATACTATAATGTTAAGGTAGGTGATATATAAATGAATAGCTGCCTACCAAAATAAATCCTAGAATTTGTTTACTAATGACTACAATTAGCTAAAGGAAATGAAGGCTATGAACTCCTATTGAGAATGACACATTGAGTGATACCTGAAGAAGTTCATGAAAAAAAATGATGTGATAACGTCTAAAGAACTTATGAAATGGATTGATTCAAATGGCTCTACCCAAAAGTGAATTAAGCAAGTATAGAATTAAAAAAAAAATAGTTAGGCTATTCAACAATCTGATTACCAAGGTTGCTCAGTTCAGGCACCCTCTCCACTATTCCTGGTGGTTTGACCTTGTCTCATCCTTGTGGATTTCTGGGAACTTTCCTAGCACCAGCTTTCTCCCTAATTCCATGGTGTCACTTTATCAAGATATTTCTTTTATTGCTCTCTCACTATGACCACACTCCCATTCCCTTACGTTCTCATTCCCACCCCCTTCCCTCTATTGTCCTCCTTTCCCCAGTTTACTCAGGAGATCTCATCTATTTCACTCTCCCAATACCTGTCATCATGGAGCCTTCATTCAGCAACTAATGGAAGCAGATGCAGAGATACATAGCCAAGCATCAGACCCAGCTCCAGGAGTCCAGTCAAAGAGAGGGATGAGAGATTATTTGAGATAGGGAGGTCAAGATTATAATGGGGAAATCTACAGAGACAACTGAACCAAGCTCATGGGAACTCACAAAATTTAGACTGACAGCTGTAGAGTTTGCATTGGGAACTTGGTTTTCTCTCCATACAGGAGACAGTTGTATAGCTTGGTCTATTTACGGTGGCTTGGCAGTGGGATCAGAATTTATTCCTGCTTCATGAGCTAGCTTTTAGAAAGTCCATTACCTATTAGAAGGATACCTTGCACAGCCTTGATGCAGGGAGAAAAGCTTGGAACTGCCTCAACTGAATGTACTAGGCATTGTTGACTCTCCATGGGAGGCCTTACTTTTTCAGAGGAGGTAATAAGGGATGGATGGGGTGATGGTTTTGAGGGAAGCAGAAAAAGGGATGAAAGGGGGATCTGTGGTTGGTATATAAAATGAAGTTTTTAAATTATTAAGTAAAAATTAGACATTAGACAGTTTTATTTAATATATTTAGAAATAACTGGCCCATCCAGGCTCCCTTTTACTTCTTCCATTTTATATTTTTTAAAAAACACTTATTTCTATTTTATGTGAATTGGTGTTTTGCCTGCATGTATAACTGTGTAAGGGTGTGAAATCTTGGAATTACAGACAGTTGCTACCTGCCATGTGGATGCTGAAAATCAAACTCAGGTCCTCCGGAAGAACAGTCAGTGCTCTTAACCACTGAGCCATCTCTCCAGGAACCATTTCACAATTTTACAAGATATTGATTTAACTTATTTTTATGCTCCTATATATATTCTAGTACTTGCTCATTATAAGTTTAAAATTAAGCAGAAACAATGTTATATTTTGGACCAAAATGATATTAAATATTGTGAGAATATGAATATAAGTGAATGCATCTGCATCATTGGATCCAACTTACCTTATGGATGTGGTAGATTAATGCTAGTAAGAGTCAAATTAAATGGATGCCATATTGTTCCCTCTACTTGAAAATGTTAAATTTTGTTCCTGCTTCTCAGGTGAAGAAAGAATATAGTGCTACAATCTCAGGTCATGCTTTTAGTTCAGGGTCTACTGGGATGCTATAACATCACAAGAGGTTAAACCAAAGAAGCATGTTCTCAGATCAGATTAATCTCTAGTAGATACCATGACATCTAATCAAAGTAGAGTAATATTTACTGAGGTTACAGTATATTGAATAATAAAGGTCTCACGTAATGGTGTAATAGGATGTCATAATCCAATGTCAGGGCATACTCAGGTGCAATGTTCTAAAGTCCAGGAAGACTGGGGTGAAATGTTCTCAGGTTAGATTATGCTGGAGAATAATTAACTGGACACTTTCAGACATGTTTTTGTAACTATTAAACTTGCCTTCATCAAGTTAATTTTATTCTTAGAACTATGTGTCAATCTTTTCTTTTTACAATTATAATTGCTTTAATTTATTTTTCTTAATACTTCTTTTATGTTTTTCAAGATTTCTATATATAAATCACTGCATTTATAATGAAGAAAATTGTGATTTTATGAAAAAATTAAAATATATTGGTTTTAAAGTGGAAATTTGAATCTCAATAGTAGAGTCTTCTTTATGTGTTGTCTGTTCTGGATATCTGCTTTTCAAAAAAAGGTATATGGAACTGAAAAGTGCTTTCATGGGTTAAGAATGCAAATACATTCTTACGCAATTATGTCCCATCACCTAATTGTACCATGATACTACCTCCTGTACTGAGACTCTCCAACAGTGAGGGTATTTCTTTCTCCTCTTATTTTATTCTCACCACTGCATTAAGGAGTCTACTACCTTTCATTCTGCTCTGTAATTGCAAAGGGACATCTCTTAACTATGACCTAGATGTAAATTTAGGCCAAATCTTGAAAAGTTAGTATATTGGGACCTCCTGCCCATGCTAGAGGAGGGATGGGGAGATGTGGAAAAGAGAGAATGACCTGATGTGGTGGGAGGGGGAAGGGACCTTGAATAAGGTTATATACAAGGATAGAAAATGTGACTTCTTTATTCATAATAAAAAAGTAAATACACAATTAAATTCAAAAAAAGGAAAAGTTAGTATAAAAATCAATTAACTTAAACCTTTGAACTAACGTTTAGTCTAATGAAAAGAAGCATCTCCAATTATTAACTTTTGTTCTTGTTGTTGTGTTGCTAAATACCACAATAGCTGGGAAAGAATAGATAATGCTCTCACTGGCAATTAATAAAGAATGGGGGAATTAAGAATATGAAATTAATAAGGAAAATATGATTATATATATTTTAATTATAATTATTATAGTGCATTGATTTGGTATGTATAAGAAGGAGAGTTGATCTTCATTTACATACTCATTTATTTAGAGTTAGGTTGTCTATCTAGCACAGTCTTTCTTACATCTTATTTTGTAGATCAGGTTGGACTTGAACATGTAGCAATCCCCTGCCTCATCTTCTGAGTACTAGGATCACTTACAAGAGCCACCATATCTTGCTTGAACTTTGACATAACAAATGCTGAAATCAGGGTCCATGCTCAAAAGAGGAAATCTTCACTTTGCTCTAACTTCTTGGCAAATGTTCCTTGTGTGACAAGTGGGGGCCTTGAAACAGATGTAAATTGTTCTCCAAATCAAAAATACACATTCAGCATTAGTCTTAATTAGTTAGAGAATAAGGAATGAAGCAGATCTGTTTCATTCGATAGGGTAGGATCCCAAACTAAAAACTTTGACAGAAGATAAATAAAATCAGCCCCTCACAGAGCTCTGTCTGCTGCAACACCATGCAAAACAATGAGGGTGTGAAAGCAACTTATGTGTCCACCAATAAAAGCAGTGAAACATTATTTAGCCAAGAGAGATACTGCCATCTGCAGCAACATAGAAAAAAGAGAAGACGTGAAAAGACTCAGAAATAGAAAGTCAAATATGCTTTCACTTCATATGAGGGCTTTATTTTGTTTTGTTGTTGTTGTTTTTAATCACTACTACAGTTGGACACTGAGAGTAGACTGATGGGTTACTAGCAACAGACTAGAGAAGAAAAAGGACAAAAACAGACTTACAGCTATGCGTAATGACTAAGTGTAGAGGGTTCATATAAATCACGGATGTTAACAAAGTTGGCCATGCATATAACTCAGTGGTAGAGCACCTGCCTTCATTGTGCAATATGCTCATAGGCTTAATATTCAGCAAAGGAAAGGAGGAAAGTAAGAAAACTGATTTTAATTAATAAAATTATACTGTATATTCAGGTTTTTCTGTTAAATTTCTGGGTTTTTAGCAAATGCCATACATGAAACAATTGAAGCAAACATTCAACTTTATAAACAGTTTGTTGGAAGCTATGTGGATTTTTTTATATTTTGAGACTATATTAGAGTACCCATCAATCATTAAACTCTATTTATCTGTAAAGTGGTCACAAGTCTGTGACTTTGTTAATCCCATTGGAAATGTGACGATAATTGCAAAATGTCCAAGTGCTGGCTGAAATAAAGACAGCCTAGTCCACAAATTGTAAGGGAACAAAATCCAGTCCAAGTGACTTAAGGAAAATCAATGAGGGAGACAAAGACCATTGTTTAAACTTTGTTTATTTGTAGATTAAAATGTAATGCCATACAGTTTTAACAATCACTTAAAAAAGAATTTATATTTGCATAAAATGAAGCAAAACAGAAATATATTAAATCAAATACTATCTTGCTTCAAGTTTCCAAATCAGCACTCAGAATCCCAATATGCATCTCTATACATTGCAAGTATATTATATAAATATACTATAAGTAATCTCAAAACCACAATAAATATTAAGTAGGTTTTTAGGCACAAGGCATAAGAAAAATGCAGAATCTGCATTATTCTAGAGAGTATGGAGCAACTCAGTCTTAGATTATTTTCACCCATCTATTTTACAGAAAATATACAGCCATCACATGTGATTCTCAGTCACTTCTGAATCTAAGTGCCTTCTCATCCTTTCATACTATTGCTGTATACAGCTACCATATAAGAAAATACTTTGCAGTTTTCTTCAAGTAAGTGTCTAAATAAGTACAGCCTATCTACAGAACCTCTTCATGGAAATATGCTGAGAGGCACAAACTCACACAACTGTTTGTGGTAACACTGGGTCTTACCCTGAAGGCAAAATGATAAATGATAAGATAAACCAGAAATTTTTAAATTGCCAATAATACTAAATTCAAAAAATATTAGAAACTGAGGTAACACCTGTTTTTTGTTTGTAAGAGATAGAAATACCTAAAAATATGCCAAAAGTATTTTCTTAAAAATCCTGGCAAAATATGACCTCAGTCTCTGTAAGCTTTGTTTGCGATCATTTTGTGTAAATGTAAACTGAGGAATGCTCTTCTTGGTCTGACTTACACTGTTGGGATTAAAGATCACAGCCATGGACACCTGAGATCACCTTCTGGTATGTGAAGCCCAATGCTTCTCATAGTAGAACCAACGTTCATTAGTAAAAATGAACAAAAAAATCAGCCCCTGCTTCCATTTCAGCTACAAGTCTGACTCTGGCATATCCGGCATGTCTGCCATCAAATACCCAATCCCATAGCGTCCATTGGGAGCGGTGTCCAGTGTTGGTGAACCACTGTGTTTTCGATAAATATTTTTCCCCAGATTTGGAGATGACATTTCGCTTGGTATCTTTCCGTGAATGAGGCTTGCATCATCTCCTTCTAAGTTTACAGGCTCTTTTAGGACTCTTCCTCTCTTATAGGTCACAGAAGCCAAGTTACCAGAACTATCATCTATGAGGTTACAGCGACGAATGATGAAAACAACTGGGACAGGAAGTATTGCAAGAGCCATAAGAGAGAAACAGACAACCATCCCCCACATAGGGTAGCTCAGAAATTCTTCTGATGCCTGTTAAAGCCAAGGAAAAATAAGTTGTCAATCGTCTTCTTTCTTATGCACACATATAAAAGAGTTACACTGGTCTTGGGTTTGTATGTTAAACTATTGGATAATTATGCCGCCACTTGCTCTGACTGACAGTAAGTAATGGAAGTGATATTCAGCCAATTCAATAACTGACAAGTCCGATCACTTATATTTTGATTTCTTAGAATTCTGCCCTGTTCTCATAAAGCTTGAGAGAATCCAAAGAAGAGATAAAGAAAAAAGAGAAAGGGGGAGAAGAGAGAGAGACAGACAGAGACAGAGAGAGAGAGAGAGAGAGAGAGAGAGAGAGAGAGAGAGAAAGAGAGAGAGAGAGAGAAAGAGAGAGAGAGAGAATCCTATTTCCCAAACCAAAAGCAACATCATATCTGTTGCTAGTCTAGGCAAAACCAAAAAAAAAAAAAAAAAAAAAAAAAAAATGACATAAGCAAAACCCTCAGTCCTTAAGTTTGGGGATACATTGTTACCAGCAAAAGACCTCTGATATGTGTACCATACTATCTCTAAAAATCTGAAAACCTAGATTTAAAGCAAATCTTGTCCCAATGTTTTGGTTAAGATCACAGGCTGGTCTGTACTTCCATTGTGACTGTGTTATTATTATCTTGAATTACTGACCATGAAGTATTTAAAGTGTGGTTGTTTCTAACAGTTGACAGAGATCTCATGTTTGAGCCAGCGTGAGTAGCACTACTTGGAAACACAATTTCCTTAACCACTGCTCATAGAAAAGAAATGTTATAAAGCCTTGATTCAATATTTATTTAAATGATGTTTACATCCCTAATAGGTATTTTAAGTGTTGTGAGTAACTAAAATGTTATGAATGTCTATAGAAAGATATTTCCAGAGGTTTACTAGATCCTAGAGGCAAAGGCCATGCAGCCACTGTTCAATGATAAAATAATGCGATAAGTAGAAGGCTAGTGAGGGTCACTTCCTAAAGAAGTTCACAGTGTATAAATATCATAGTTGTGGGAGGTGCAAATTATAAGTTTTAATATCCCCAAACAAAAGCAACATCATTCAAAATAAATAAATAATACTATAAAGCAAATAAAATGCAAAGCTTTCTGAGGTGGCATATTTTCACTTCAAAGTAAGCAATCTACTTATTACCTTTTCCTCGATCCATGCATTATAGCCAGGAGGACTTAATCCCATATTCACAATGCTAGCTATTAGCAATGTAAGTAGCATTAAAGGGGAAATGTATTTCCACATATAATAGTAGTATCTGCTTGGAGCAAAGCCTAACATATCCGTTAGGTCTTCTATAAACCTGGGTTAAAAAAAAATACTGAATTATTCTTCCATCTTATTACATTGCCTTACTAACTTGACAGAAATCTTAATTGAAATGTTTCAGTATCTTTTGTACAGATCACAAATTCAAGGGACGGGCTAAGTGCCTATCATTCAAGCATGAAGGTTCATGTTCAGATTCCAGCACCCACATTAATAGCCAAGGCACATCAGTATTCTTATCAACAGTGCTAAGAAAATAAAACAAGCATATCCCAGTATCTTGCTTGCCAGCCAATCTAGCTGACATAGCAAAGCCCTGGCTCAAGGATAGAAAGACCCCTTCTAAAACAGAAAATAGATAGCGACAGAAGAGGAGCAACCAGCTTTAACCTCTGGCCTCAATAGGCACATAAACACAGATAAGCTCACCTTTACATGCATGCATACATACAAACACACACAAATTCATAATGGAAGATAACTTACCCAATGAATATTTACTTACAATAAAATGAAGTTATTATCACTGTGTTTAGTGTAAACCTTTAGCCAAATATTGAAGTATACTATAAATGAGGACCTATTTTATGAATGTAAAATTAGCTTTTATGTTAAACATCCTGATTATCATTTTATAAAAGTGATAAAGATTTTATACTATCAGAAAATGCCACCAGTTGGTGTTTCTATTTTGTAAAATTCCGCCTGGTCACTATGAGTAGTGTTATAACTGAAAGAATGTTTGAATTTTTGTAATTCATTCACATATCTTTCAAGTCCAATCTGAGTCTTCAAGTCACTCTTGTATGATCATCTATTTACTTTGTCCTGTAGCTTTCCAGTGACAACTATCTGAGGCCATCTCTATTTTCTCATTCACAAAGGTATCTGACTTCCTTTCCATTTATAAATTAGTCATAGAAGCCGAATCATAATTAGAATTGTGCTGGACTAGAATTGAGTTGTCTTCTTATTGTATAATTTATAAGAAAGAATTCAGTCTTTTAAGTATACAGTGCCAACATGGTAACAGCCATTGCAAAAATAGGTGCCAGAAACATACCCACATGTTCTCTGCTGCCCTCCCCCACATATGGGACACCACACAGGTCTTGTGGGTGACAATCGCTTATCCTTAACATTTCATGAAGGTTCTTGAGTAACATCTTCTTGTCAAACCCTGTAAGTCTTTACTTTTGCTATTAAAACCAGTGAAGTAAAGAAATAAAACTCAAAACAACAAGGATCTATGCTGCCATCATTTCCAGCTTTTTAGAATACTTTTCGTGACTTTTATATTTGTATTCATATTTACTAATAACTACTAAGCTGGCACACTTCCGTATTTTCTTTGTGCTAAACTATTTGCTATGTAAAAATTTAGACTTAGATTATCTGCTTAAACACTTAATTGTTTACCATCTTCCAATGGTATTAGTGGAGATTCAGGTAAAAGTGCGTTGTAGTGGGATTATGTTATTACTTTGTAAATAATTGCCCTGGCTACTGGTTTAATAAACATGCTGATTGGACAAAGGCAGACAGGAAGTGTGGATGGGGCTACCAAACTAAGAAATCTCTGGGAACATCTCAGAGCAGGGCAGACATGCCAGAGAGATGCCACAGACAGACAGATGCAGAGGAAAGCAGTTGAAATGCTGTTCTGAGAGAAAAGTACCAAGCCACATGGGAAACAAGATGGGTTAGTTTAAGAGTAAAGAGTTAGCTAGCAATATGTCTTAGCCCTAGGTCAGTCAGTGTAAAATTGATGTAAGACATCTGTGTGTTTCTGGGGGACTGCCAGACTGCCAGTCAAACCTCTGAGCTAGGCCTCAAAGTCTGGCCCAGAAACCTAGTACAACAATGCATTAGGTTACTGAGCTTATAAAATCATAAAATCATTTGAGCAGTATAAGAACCATTCAATGCTGCTCCATAATGTAAAAGGAGAAATAATTAAATTGGAAAATTCTTATGTGAGAATTCTTTACAATATTCAAAAATAAATTGTGACATTTAAAATCAATCTGTTACTCCAAATGGCAACTCTGCCATCTTTTAACATATACCTTTTCCTCTCTAAACTTCATTTTTGGTATCTCAAATAAAATCCTATATCTAATTTAAAAGATTATTGTTAAAAAACATAAATGGCATGCACACATATTTCTTAAGAATAGAAATTCAATAAATGCAGCCATTGTTAGCATTACCATTCCTTGTGTTGTAATTACTGTTTAGGAACACTACCATAACACAGTGATATTCTCTAGCAAACATTTTGAAAACAATAAACTGTTTAAATGTAAGTCTAAATTGATAACTATTAATTGAGAAAGTAGTCTGATAAGATCAGATTTTATCATAGTGAAGGTTAGGAGTCAGTGGCTATGTGGTAACACAACAAGAAACTTGGCTTTGAAATCAAGCTCTAAATCAATGTTATAATTGTATAGTTAGTACACTGAGTGTTTCTTCACAGGAAGCAACAATTTCCCATCTGAAAAGCATGTGCAATGTTAGTACCAAAGAATATTTTTTCATATATATTTAATCTTAGAATTTTAAGTTCATAACAAAATTGACCTAAAGATTCTAATTCCAATAAACCCATGACTGTAACTCATGAATCATGGCCCCCATTATCAACATCCTAAACTATATTTGCATGTATGTCAGAAATAATGAGGCTTAATTGACATATCATTATCATCTGCTACCGAGTGCTCATATGAGGATTCATTTTCAGTATTATACATTCTATGGGTTTGGACAAAGCCATGACAACAAATATGCATTATTATAATACATAATACCTTTTATAAACACTCCTTGGGGTCAATCTATACATCTATTGCTATGTCAACTGCTGTCAAACATTGATCTGGATACTGTCTACATAGACTGTAGCAAGTTGGAGTTCATTGGGATGCATTGCTATCATCTACAGCTTCTGTCTAAGCAATACATTTACATTTCCAACATTGTTTTTATGGCTTGATAGAAATTTATCTAGAATTGAAAAGTATTTTATTCTCTGGCTGGATCCATTTACCCATTGGAAGGCATCTTGACCATTTCCAACTTTTGATCATTATGAGGAAAGCTACTATAAATGGTCCTGTACAAATTTTTATCTGGAATATATTGTCAACTCCTTTGAGCAAATACCAAACTGTATACCTGGCATGGCATATGGAAAAATGTATCTTGGTTTTATCACAAGCTGGAAAACTGTCTTCTGAAGTAGCTACACTACTTCATATCTCCAACAGCAATGAATGGGGAAATTTTTAGTCCACATTCTCAGCAATATTGTTGGTTTTTGGAATATAACCATTCTAGTAAGGGTGCAACTATATTATATTGCTATCTTAATTTGCATTTTTGATATGTACATAGGTAGGCATGTATGGTGTTTTTGTGTATATGTATGTTTACATATCTATGTGTACATATGTATGTATGTATGCAAGTGTGCTGCCCTGGGATTCACATTGTATGTTGTACTACTGGTTGTTTTGTGTGTGTGTGTATATGTGTGTGTATGTGCCAACTTAACACAGGTAGTGTCATTAAAGGAAGGAGTATCAGTTGAGGAAATGCCTCCATGAGATACAGCTATAAAATATTTTCTCATTTAGTGATCAATAGGGGAGAGTCCAGCCCACTGATGGTCCTGGCTACTATAATAGATCAGGCTAAGCAAGTCATGTAAAGCAAGCCAGTAAGCAGCACCCCTCCATGATTTCTGCATCAGCTCCTGCCTCCAGACTCTAGCCCTGCTTGAGTTTCTCTTATGACTTTTTCCAATAATGGACTATGATATGGAAGTGTAAGCCAAATAAGCACTTTTCTCCCTGTGTGCTTTTTGGACAAGGTATTTGATTGTTGCAACAGTAACCCTATTTAAGATACATATCTTCCTCAATGATGATGTATTTTGACAGGGTCTCAATGAATGCTACCTACTTTGCCTTATAGGTTCCCTTGAGACTTCAAGGCTTTGCTTCCTTTATAGAGGGATTACAAGCAAGTGGCCATGCCCAACCAACATTTTTTACATGGGTTCTAGGAATCTGAGCTTCAGTTATGTAATAGCTGAAAGTGCTTACTTACTATGCTATCCCACAAGCCCCTTAATTCCCATGAATTTCCATGAAGACACAGAAAGTTTTTTATCTACAATCAAAGCACAAGTATTCATTTACTTTTGAAATTTCTATTGCTGCTTTTACTAAATAAAATATGATTATTAAGTGCAATTTCTATTCTTCCTGGGTTATAGCTCTGGAAAATAATAAGACAGTATCAATTTTGCAAAAATACTCACTCAACACCAATTATACTATTTATGTCCCATAAGATGAATCTAGTCTTCTTCTAACATTTACTTTCCACAAGACTCTCATCACTCAATCTGTGTATGTCAGGTACAGACAATTATGTTATTGAATAAATTCTTTGAAGATCTCTTATCTAATGAGATTAACTAAACATTTCATTTCATATCAAATATACATTCTTTCCACATAAAATGTGCAGCTAGACATATAGAAAATTCAGTTAATTGCATGTGATGTCTGTGTTCAGTGAATATATATGTATCTCAGAACAGATCGTTTCTCCAAATCTTTCTGATACTACAAACCATTAACTCTGTCTCTCTGTCTCTCTCTGTTTCAGTCTCTGTATCTGTCTCCCTGTTCAATGAAGAAAACTGTTCAACCAAGAAAAGATTGTGAAATATTTGACTTGGTGAAGATTCACCCTTTTCATTTTGTTCCCCTAGAAAATAAAATATTGATCAAGCTTTTTCAAAAACAGAAGTGAAAAATAATGGCATGCAATCAAGCATACTTACTTATCTATGCCATAAACAAAGCTGACAGCAATATTCTCCAAGATGACCACAATTAGCAGCGGCAATGTAGCAGAATAATCATCAAACATTGTAACGAAGTAATTTCCAGAGCGCTGCACAAATATCAGGCCAATACAAAATGCTAGGAGGCAACAGATTACTAAAGAAAATAAACAAATGAAAAATTAGCTGTTATTCAAAGCCAAGACTTTCCTTTATTATGAATGACTACACCCAACCAACAGTTTTCAATTTTTATAATTGTTGTAGGTAATAACTTCTTTGATTCTATGGAAAATTACATGCTGAGGGTAGGTTACACTGGGTTAACCTCTACTAAATTTAACAGTACATATCTCATCTCCTTAAGTCTGTGGAAACCCATCTACCAAGTACAAATAATAACCAAGGGGGACTTGTATGACAATTAAAAAATAAATATCCATACCAAACTTCTATTATTAATAGAAAAGTCACCTTCCAGGCAATATATACTCATAGGTGACTACTGCATTTAACAAGCTTCTGTTTTGAAATTCTTCTGCAATTTTGAATTAATAGTGAGTCTAGTGTGGCTTCTAATGAGATTATCAAACTTATATATGCTCCTGTTTGATTGAAATATTAAATATCTTCATAGTATTTTATCATTATAATATGATTTTATATGTCATTAAAGCATAACAAGAAAAATCCAATTTAAAAAAGCTTCACCATCAAGCCCCCATATTTACATATTTATCTTGCCTGAATACTTTGAATGTGCAAATAAAGTAATGATTATAGGACTCAATATTTTAGTTATTAGGCAACAACTAGGAAAAACTATTTTAAAGTTGTTTCCTGCTCAAGATATAAGAAACAGATTCACAAACTTCTGTACACTTGTTAATATAAAAACTTACAGATACATTTGTAATCCTGATGAGTTTTCTACACATTTTAAAGCTATTTCCTTGGGCTTCTTGGCCGTTAATATAAATAAATTATGAATATGTTAGGTGTCTCAATCCTCTTATTTCATAGAAAGTAAAATTAAAAGAAGCAGGGTATAGCTTTCTCTACTTCTTCCTTGTCGATCCAGATGTGAATTCTCAATACTAATCCAATTAAATGCTACTTCATGGTTTCTAACCCTCTGACACTGGAAACTGCAAATAAATTATTTCTTCAATTAGTTACCTAAAATATGGCAGGTTTTCACAGAAATAGACAAATAACCAATATAGAGTAGAAATAAAGACTACTTTGTGGAGAAAATAAAAATGCAAAATATTAAATATAACTTTTCTCCTAAAAGAACTAATGCACAAAAATAATAATACCTACTATTGTATTATGATGAACTATAATCTATTATCATGTAGATATTAATACAATCCAGATGATAACACATTTTATTTACAAGCTTTAACCTCTCACCAGCATAAATAGACCACAGTTCATGTTGAAAGTCAAAAGTAAAATCTCACCAGTGAGGATTTCCTTTCTCACTTTGAACGTGTCCACAATAGGAGTGATAATCCCTTCAATGGTCCCGAACATGCTGCCAAGCCCGAGATTTATCAGCATGAGGAAAAACATCACTGACCAGAAGGGAGATGCAGGGAAATGTGTCATAGCTTCTGTAAAGGCAATGAAAGCCAAGCCAGTGCCCTGCACAGCCTGCAGAATGTAGAGAAGAAGAGCAGCATTAACTGGAAGCAAGAACCAGAGATGCTTCTAGTCATCAGTGAAGGTGGAGAAATCAGTAAGTAATGGCAAGAAATAAGCTAACATAAGCTTTTATTCCTTAACTACTGTTCTCATCCCCAAGACCCAGATTACCATCCTTTGAGTGACCAAAGTATGAAATATAACAGAGTACAACCACATGGTGTTGCTTGTTATTTCAAAGATCCTGAAAGAATATACTGTATTAATAAACATATAATTTTCTGAATTTTGTGAAAGCTTATGAATATACTGATTTACTGTAATAAAAACCAAAACAATATATATACTTATGTAAATATTTCTGGCTTATGAAATAGCTTAGTCAACTGGAGTAAAACAAATAATGCGAGAAGTAAAACTTAAAAGAATGCCAAAAAAGAAATTACTGAATTATAGAAATTCCATTTTCAAGTTAAGTAAACCCAATTTCAAAGGAAAAAAAAAAAAACACCTGTTTATTTGTTTTTTGGTTTTTTGCTTTTTTTTTTTTTTTGGTCTGATTTTTTTTGCATACACACACACACACACACACACACACACACACACATACACACTCTCACACACACAGGGAAACATGTTATCATTATTTTTAAAAGTAAAACTTTTTCTACTTGCAAGGTGATTTTGTTATTTCATCCAAAAAAATGATAAACAAGCTAGAAACTTTTTTAGAATTCAAAGTTATAATTACAATGGCTTCAGCCATAGTTATCAGCATGAGATATTTATTTTGACTTCCAGGCATAGTTAACTATATTAGAGCAACAGATTAACAGCCAATTTCTGTCTTACTATTGGGCAATGTAAGTGGATAATAGCAACCAATAAAAGAACATTCATTCCTTCCCCCTAATTCCTTGTGGATTAATAAATTAAAATATAAAAAAACATAAACAGAATTTGTTAAACTGAATTGCCAAAAATAACCAAAATTATCATCCAATCTTTCATCAAAAACTCAGGAATCAAAATTCAAATTCTGCATTAAATTTTATACCAAAACATGGATTGGATCAGCCTTCATTCTGGAAATAAATAATAATTTACTTATAGTAAGAGTGCATAGTAGTGTGACTCAAGCAGTGAGATTGCATTTTAAGAGAATGAAAATCTTTGTACATATATACACTCTATGAGCTGCAGAGTTATCTCAGAATTTTCAAACTGCATCCCTAATCATTTTGCAACCCACTTTGCTGAAGAAGCCTTTTGGATGATGCATACTTTAACTGAATGATAATTGCTTGGATGCTCAGACATGACTTACTAACTTTATTTAGCTCATCCTCGATTTGACAGGAGTTGAGATGAAGAACAGCAAACTCCTCTTCCTTTACTTTTTGAATTATGTCATAAACTAAATGATAATCTTCTGCAGTGACAGCTGAAAGGTTAATGTGATGGGGAATGACATCCTGACTAATGTTCCCCATTTTCAAAAACTTTAAGATCATCTCGGAATTCCTGAAAAATAGAACAGAGTCAAAATGAGCACTCGGGGGTTTTGATGCATATTTTTATAGAGAATTGTGCCATTAAAAGCAAATGGAAAATAACTATCCATACTGTGAAATGCATTTTTCGTTTACGATATTGGCTTTGAACCCCAGAACTGCGAACACCACCAATGTTGCCAGGACAGAAGTGAAAAAATTGATGAAGGACACAAGGACAGCATCGAAGTGGCAGTTATTGTCTCTCTTGTTGTAACTCGAAAAAGCAATGACACCACCAAATCCCAGCCCTAAGGCGAAGAAGACCTGAGTGGCTGCCTCTCTCCACACCTTGGGCTCCAGCATCATTTCAAGCTGTTTCAAATTAAAGAGAACAGAAGTCAGGAAAAAAATTCCTTGCTCTGAGCAACTCATTTATATGGGATTCAATCATTTTAACATGGATAACTGATATTTATGAATTCAAATGCTTTTTAGAATGAAGAAATAAATTATCCAGTAGGAATAATGGGTTTTTTTTTCTTTTTTTAGAAAAACGGGTAAGAATGCAACAGAAAATATTATCAAACCATTCCATGTTAATTTTCCCATTACAAAAAATTTTCTCATTACAAAAGAACTCTCCAGATTTTAGATAAATTATAGTAGGAGATTGTGATAGAGAAATTACTAGTCTTTGGTAACTTTCCAGTATATATCTTTCTTTGTCTCTTATATCTAGCATATAACATCAGCTACTAATACAATGTAAAATAATTACTTCACCTTACAGTCCTTTCAAGTTTTGAGTATTTTGCTGGAAATCTAATGATGGAGGTAACTGGTAAATTATTGGTATGAATTTAGCTTCCACCACACATTTCCATTGGTGTTAGTCATTCATTTTAAGGTTTCCTAAAGGTCATTTCTTTGAAACTACAAGGAAGTCTGTTGCATTATGAGTGTTCTGAATGTGCAAGCACATTTCATGAGTTTGTGCCTTACTTCTTTGAAAAATCATCAAGTCTTTCAAGAATGTAATAAAAGAATTAGCTGAAATAATATTATCTAAAGCTGACATGGACCTCAATAAGAATTTAAGCTCATTTCCAGTCACAAAATGCTCAATTGATGATTTTTCTCTCACACATATTGAGGTCAAATTGTCTTTATTGGAAATAATGTCGGGGGTGGGGGTGGAGTGGCGGCTAAGAATTGTACTAAGTTTCAGACCATAATGTTGCTGCTAATGAAATACCAAGACATTTGATGACTGTGAAAGCCAAATCAAATCACAGTCTCCTTAACTCTGGTTTTTTTTTTAATAGAAAAATTAACAACAAAATTATAGCCACAGTATCAACCAAAGTCTAAATGTTCAGTCTTGATAGCGTATGAAAACCAGAGTGACAAGTGAAGATAAGCATGTTGCATGTTTTTCTCTCACTTCCTTTTCACACAAGCCCATGTAGTTGCTGAATCTGTTATCTGGGCTTTGAAAAGTTAAAAAAAAAAAAAAAAAAAAAAAAAAAAATCAGCCCTAAGTCACACAACATGACAGAGGCAGAAAAAAAGTAATATTTGTGGTCTTTAAAACTATCACTCTTTCTTAATTTTAATTAATATTACTTTTTAATACCCTATGAAAGGTTATTGTTAAGCATAATAATTATATCCACATTTTTAGCGATTAATATATGAAGTATTTCTCCAAATACACTCAACTGTCTATTATGGCTTGACCACTAGATGGCAGGAAAGAGTCATTTCTAAAGACTTAATTGGCCTGCTTCCAAATTCTGAGGTTAATTTACACTTGGTATTTGGCTATTCGTGTGCTTAAGCACTCCCTTTCCTATATAAACAATGAAAATTAAAAATAATTATTAGCACGACATGTAATATTGATACTCCTGGGAGACTTGCCCTTTCCTGAATGGAGACGGAAGAGGAGGGGATGGGTAGTCCCGGGGTGTGGTGGGAATGAGGGGATGGTGATGAGAGAAGGAATGGGAGGTGTGGGAGATGGAGCAGTAGGCTGTGGCCAGGCTGTAAAATAAATAGATGAATAAATGAATACAGGGCTGTTTTAGACTTTAAAAAAAAAAGTAACTTATAGCAGGTGTGGTAGCTTATGCTAGCTACCCCAGCACCTGACTGAAACAGGAGGATTGCCATAGCTTTGAGGCCATTTGGGACTAAATCCCAGATCATCAGGGATTATAAAGTAACGCACTGTCTGAAAACAAACAAACAAAAAGTATGCTATAATTATCTTGATTTTTTTGAACACCCTAGATCAGTAGTTCTCAACCTTCTTAATTCTACAATACAGTTCCTCATGTTGTGCTGACGCCCAACTGTAAAATTAATTTTGGTGCTAGTTCACAACTCTAATTTTGCTACTATTATAAATCAATATAAAATATTTGGGGAGATAAAAGTTTGTAAAAAGATTCAAGACCCACAAGTTGAAATGCTGCCCTAGAGTAAACTAACCATTTTACCACCAGTAAATGGGGAGTTAGCTGAAAAGAAAAAAAAGGGGGGAGGAGAGAACATTTAAAGTGAATCCCCTAGTCCAAATTAAAAATGTTAACTTATGCTAAAATTTTAAATGCTAGATCCATGTAAAAGTTTGAACCAATTTTAAACTATGCACTAAAATCAAACTCTAGAACTGTATGACAGCCAGCTGAGAACTTAGTAGTTACAGTTCTGAAGTTCACCCAGAAGAATTAGTTGCATTTACCTCAGAAAACTCTTTTTCAATGCTCAGAATATAAATCATTTTGATCATTGAGTATGTGTGGCTTGAAGTGCATTTGAATTCTAAGGTGGCCAAACTTATGAATCTAAAGCAGTGTTCCACTGAAAGTTCTCAATTGCACCACATACTGGAGAAACAAACTAGACGCCCACGTCAGCATTTTTGCCTCTACAAAATGAATACAAACTCAGAGCCAGACTTGCAAAGAACACAGCTTCTTTTACCTCCTAACAAGGCAGCTGACAAAGAATTCCACAGAAGGTAATCCCTTCTGCCGCTGCTCACAGGAGCATGCTTACAGCACCACCATAGCTGCACAATCCTTTACATAACCTCCAGTGTTGGAACTATTTTAACTGTATGCTATGACCTCCTGGCCAGAGTCTTAACAAGCAAATGGTGAGCTGAAACTATTTTGGGGAATCACAAAACCACGAATACTCCCAAACATATTTCTGTTGAGTTAGAATTAGCAAGGCATGATTAAGTCTACAAGTTAGCTATGAGTAACCAGGGTCAAAATAAACAACAATAAGCTTAGGTCTGCTTAGTACAGTGATACAGTAACAATGTAAGTTTCAAACACTCTATGAAGCTAATGAAAAGTTTCCATATATATACATGCATATCTATAAATTTCCCAAACTTACCACTATACCTATGGCTCCAGAGGAAGTAAAACATTCCCAAGAAAATACTAATTTTCTGTGAGACAGTATTCTAGGAAACAGTAGAGTTCTTCCCCTAGAGTCTGTGAATTTTAGATTATCTGTAACCTGTGGATGCTTGGAAAATGGGTATTTTTATGAGTTCCTTTAGCAAAAAGATACAGTTGTTGATGTTTCAAATAACTCATAATACATGTTAGATATGAACCACTCAACCAAAGGGCAAGGAGTAAATGCAGATCAAAATTTCCCAGATATAGCAGTGTAAAATCCACAAGCTATTTCACAAGTAGAAGATTTTCTAATTTGAATACCATTACTCATACTGGATAACCAGAAAAGTATGTTTTAAAAAATTAAGAGATGGCTCCAATTGGAAATACATAAAAGCCACTTTTCTGGAGTTGTCAACATACTATAATTTAGAAGTCTAATCTACTTACGTTAAAACAATTAGCCCTTAAATACACCTATAGGTACATTTTAACAATAAAAAAGAAGGTACATACCTTCGGGGTGAACATGTGTCTGATGCCATCAATTGAACCATTTAAAAGAAGAGATCTGATTAGGAAGCATACAAGTACCACATAAGGGAACAGAGAACTAAAATACATGATCTGCAAACAAAGCAAATGACAAGAGGTGAGACAGACTAATGGTTATCCTTAAAGTTAAAGCTAAACATAGAAAGCCACTGTTTCTGTAGTGTGACAAACAATCCTATTAACGCCTTCTAATGTCCCTCTTTCAGAGAATTGTTCTGGAGTCTTTAAGATCATATATGAGACATAAATAAAACCCTGTTTAAACAGATTCATATTGTATATATTTATGAGACACAGCATAATTTAATATATGTATAAAATGTTTAACAGCAAATTAAAAGTAATTAACATTTTGTTTTATGAATCTTAAAGTCATCTCTTGTAATTATTTTAAGATGCACTGTAAATTGTGGTCAACTATATTCACCCTAGTATGGTACTGAATGCTAGACTGTATTCCTCCTTTTGTCTTTGAGTGTCTTCGTCCAAAAGTTCTTTATCCATTTCTTCACCAGCCTTTCCTATGACTACTATTCTGCCCTCTACTTTTATGTGATACAATTTTCTTAGTTAGCCAGACATAGAATTTGTCTTTCTCTTACTGCATTATTTCACTTATGATCCATCTGTATTGCTGTGAATGACAGGACATCATCCCATTTAGTAGATGAATGTGTGCACCTGTGCACGTGTGTGTGTATGTGTGTGTGTGTGTGTGTGTGTGTGTGCAGAATTAAAGAAAAATACATGTTTACAATCTATGTTGCTTCAAATAGCAGTATTTAATTCTGCTCAATGGCTGAATAATATAACATGGTGTGCCTGCACAGAAAAACACTGACTTAATTTCCCTGAATTAGAATACAAATATGGTGTAAGATTAATGGTGTTGATGGTTCTCTAATGCATATTTAAAAGCAATATTTAGGAAAGAAATAAGCAGGCATAAACTCCCTAACAAGTCCTGGTTCATGTTTTACACATATTTTAAGCAATGTTTCCTGATAAATCTGTAAAGCTCCTAACATATTAGTAATCTTTAGGCATTGCGTCCACTATAAAAAAACTTTTAAAAACCTTCATCCATTTATGTTTGCAATGTTTGCCTCTAAGGAACTCAGCAAATTGCTATCCCCAAAGGAATCATATGACCGAGGCACTAATTCCTCCTTTATATCTCCAGGAAGAGGTCTTAACAAGTATACAATTGCCCACTAGAAAAGCAGACTTCTGATTTTTCTCTCAAGTTATGTTCCTTCTATTTCAGAAAATGGTCCCAGCCACCCAGTTGCTGAAGTCACACAAGAAGAGTTGTCCAAGACAATCTGCAATCTGCTCACAGTTTCCAGATCAGCATCCCAGCTGTGTCATTTTCTGCTAAATGCCTCCTAAGGGTTTCTAATAGCATTGAACCAATTGCTAATTGCTCCCTCAGCCCTGAAAATCTGTAACCAATATGTTTTCCTCCTGCTGAGCTCAGGGCCTCATGCCCTTACCACCTGGTAGGTAAAGCAAGCTCAGCCTCTCCCTGTAAGGATGCCTTGCATGCTCCTCTTCACTCATCATGGAATCATCTCCTATAAGTCTTCCTGAGCACAAGTAAGATTCTCTCTCTCTTTTTTTTTTCCAAAACTATGCCATCACCTTGGGGATATTACCATTAGGTTTGGTTCCGTCTGTGATAGTATATAGCATCACTGAAGTTACCTTATTTGAGTTTTCTTGTGTGCCATCCATGTTGCTGTTATACAAACTCTAAGGATAGAGAGCGTGTCTTCCCTGTTCATTAATGGATCTTGAATTCTTAATACATTGTTCAGACACAGAATTGCTATACAATAAGTGCATGTATAAAGAAGAAATGGAGGAAACAAAGCAGAGGCAAACCAAGATTTATAAAATAATTCCAGGTAAAAGTGTACAACACTAATGTTTACAATATTGGCATGAGGTTTAGGTAGTAATATACAATAAAGTCATTTCAGATAACAATGTATATGTGTCTGTGGTGTTTACAGGCCTTGGCATAGGGAGTATGTGAATTGATAACTATAAAAATTTTCATGTTTGTGTGTGCTTCCTCTATAGTTTATTCTCTAAAAGTCATACTTAAAGACTCGGAAGGTATCAGGGACAAATTAGTTCTATGTGTAGAATATTAGTATATTAAAATTAATATTTTAATAAAGTTACTCTATTTTCATTAGTGAAAACAAACATCTTTCAATAATCTTAGATTGACCTCTGCTTTTTTATATATACTTTTGGTTGTGAGCCTAGCCTTTAATGGCTGAGCCATCTCTCCAGTCCGCTTTTTTATATACTTTTACTTTCATTTCCTGGTTTCTCTTTATTAGAGTGTTTTCAGTAGTGGGGGTTATTTTTCTGATTATCTCTGAGGACTTGGCATTCTTGAAACCTTTCATTTCCCTAGGTCTTATTTAATTGTAGCTCTCCACAGTTTTGTAGCAACCAAAAGCATGGAGTCCTTCCTTTACATGTCTTAATCAAACTCAATTTGCTGATTCATAAGGGACATGAAGGACTTTCCTGATTCTCAATTTACTTCCTGCTCATCTTTTGTGCAGCATCTCTCTGTCTATTCTACTCTGTATCACAGAGATTCAACATTCACGACTCTTCTGTATGGAGTTCTCTAGAAATCTGATAATATGTTTTGCTGAACTGTTAGAAATCTTCAGATCTTTACAGCATTTGCTCTGTGATAAAGCATCACTTTACCAGTTTCTGTAGATACTTCAATGTCCATCAGCAACCAGCTCACATGCCTTGCTTAATCTCTCTGCCAGGACACAGTGGGTCAGATTCACACAGGCATTTAAGATCCTCTGGGCTTCATGCATGCTTGATTCTGTGCCTACACTGACCTCTTTCTGATCCTTCTGGTGAAATTTTCTTTAAGCATCTTAACATGACCCCAAATTACTGACTATGTGAAGCCTCCCAAAATCCAGGCTCATTGCAATGGCTGTCATATACATGATCTCTTCGCCTCCATTTCCATACTTAATATGACATACTTAATTATCTACCTGGCTTCTTAGCTAGGAGATTTGTGAGGACAGAAATTGCTCTAATAATATTTATATTCACCAGTGCACAGCACACAATGTCATCAAAATGGTATTCATTAAAAGAGAACTCATAAAAAAAATCAATGGCTTTTTTGTGTACACACTTTCTAAACTACAGTATCTTTATCCTGTAATATTTTTAAATTATATCCTACTTGTGTGGTCCCACTTATTTCCATTTTCCTTTATTAGTTCAACATGCATTTGTGTTCTTAAATAAACTAACCTGGATTTAGTGATAAGATTTTAACATACATTCTTAAGAAAAAAACTCAGAAATATTTCAAGTTTATAATGCAAAAACAAAGTCAATATATCAAAGTATGTATGCTAAACCCTTGACTGTATTCTTCTTTAAGCAAAGAAAGATTCATATATCCAATTATATAATTCTGAGCTAAAAGACTATATCTTAAGCCCCTGTACTGTAAGCATATACCTTGTTCTTAAATTTACACTTACAACTATATTTTGTAACAAAATCTTGTACGAAATAGTAAAAAAATAATTAACTCTGCCTGTATACACCACAGACACATATGCATTGTTATCTGAAATGACTTTATTGTATATTACTACCTAAACCTCATGCCAATATTGTATACATTAGTGTTGTACACTTTTACCTGGAATTATTTTATAAATCTTGGTTTGGTTCTGTCACTAGAATGGAGACTTCCTCAATCAAGTCTTTTTTCCTAAATTAGATTCTTGCAGACACCAGATACTGAATACATTTGTAAAATAAATAGATAAATGAAAATGTCCATGAGCCTTGTATAGCCTAAAAAGTATATGTTACTAGAATAAAGAAATGAGACTCATGTCTTTGTTTAATTTTGAGCCTCCATCGAGTTGTCAACCAAAATACTTTTCACAGCAATTATAGTAAGTAAAAGATTATTTTATCATCCAAAATATTATATAGGATATTCTCATGTTGTTACACTACTAGAATTGAAAAATATATAGAAATCCTCAACTGATTTTCTATTTATATTAAAATGTTTATTATAAACACAGTCAGAAGAAATCTTGTTGTTGAGGATTGGTCACCTGGCTTTAGTTCTGTGGTTTATTAGTTTCTTAATTCAGGATAGTTAACTTATTTGTTGTGGACTAGAGATAAAACATATGGCTCATTTGGCATTCAGAATAAAAAAAAAACGATGTATGTGACATCTTTAAGGAGTAATACATTAATAGGGAATAAATACTAACAAGAAACATCATTCTGGAGCTGGAAGCAAGTTGATAAAATTCCCTTTCAATCTTGTATTTTATGGGCCAAGATTTCATAATATACGGAAATAAGGGCGCATACATCCTCTGAATGTAACCAGTGCTACTGAGCTGTTTATCAGAGAGACAATTAATTTCACTTTCCCAAGCATCACTCCTAAAAGTTTTTCTTTATCTGAGAATTTATTATCATTCTTATTCCATCTCTAGTCTGATAATGTTCTTTGTGGTTTTGCTCTCTCCTTTTCATTCAACTGATTGTTGATTGTGCTCACAGCCCAACCAACATATTCTCTTTTCTATAATAAAGGCAGAATATATATATATATATGTGTGTGTGTGTATGTCTGTATATATATATATATATATATATATATCCAAATTCAGTGCTGCAGTTGCGTTTTGAGGAGCATTTACCTGGCCCGAGACATTACCAATATTCTCCTCTTGGTACTCATGTAGATTCCCGTTAGCATCTTCCACTCTCCACTCTGTGCATTTGCATGTTTAAGAAACTACATAAAAAATTCTTATCTTCCAACTGGGACTTCCCGATGACAACTGGCACATGCCAGCCTTTCAAAACTCTTATCTTCCCTAACCCTTGCAAAATTCTTTATCTGGAGGCTTTTGTTTGATTATGTAATACACATAGAGAGATTTACATTTATCTATTTCAATTCTCTCACTGTGTTTACTTCACTATTCTATACTAAAGAACTGTGTTGTTTTAAACATTTGTATCTTTTCTCATGTTACTTAGAGTTAGCTTTTGCCCCATCTGGACTGTTAAATTACTTTTGGATAAAAATAATGGCTCAGTGGAAGAGACCTTGCATTTTATTAGAGCGTCCCATACAACACAAGTCTTGTTTCAAATTCTGCCTCAATGTCACCCTCTCCCTATGGTTCTGTCACTGGAAAGGTAAATCACATATACTACATAGCTTGTACTTCATTCTCCTGAAATATTTTTATTGCACAATGTTAAAGACAAAACAAAAATTGTTGCCATTATGACTGTAAGTAAATTTCAAATAGTCTCATCAGAAAATTTGTTAAATCTTTTATGTAATAGATATGCTAATTAGCTTGTGATGATTGTTATACATTTTCTTCAAAAATCGTAACATCAAGTTTGTGTTTCACACATGTATACAATCCTGACTTGTAGATATAGCAAATAGAAACTAGTTTAATTTTTAAAAGAAGAAATTATTTTTAAGTGACAATAACAAACTCAAAAAACCTTAGTAAACTTGATTGTGACAACTTTTAAATCTCTATGGCCAAACAGAGGTGACTATCCTCCCACACAATACTACGTTAGCTATTATGTGCATGTGATTAGACCTGGCTTAAGAACTTATTCCTTTATTTATAATCTAACGTCAGTGACCCCTACATATACAAGATGCATTTAATCAATGCCATGTTTAAAATTACTAAGATATTTTTAAGCATAATAACATTTACAAAAGATTTAAAGACATTTAGTTGCCTTAGCTGTTATTTTCACTTATTCACATGCAAAATAATAGAGCAGCCACAACAGAAATGTAAAGATCAGGAAAACTGTGATTTACAGTATAAAATGCCATCAATAGTGCTACTAAAATTGAATTAACAGGAAGCAAAGGTGAATTAGACCAACTTCTGTAGACCCTCCACTCTCATCCCCATGACCAAGTCATCATTAGATGGGCATAAATATTATACATATGAAGACACAGCACAGAATGGAACATACCACAGTCTCTTCATTTAAAGAAAGGATAAAGTAAGGCAAAGTGACAAATGTTGTATGACGACCACATGGGAAGAAGGAAGACCCCACTTTAAAAAAAAAAAAACTAGGCTATGTAAGTAAACCTATCTCAGCCTCTTTTTTAAGTAAAGTGGATCTGAAAGTTGAAATTACATCTTAAAGAGTTTAAAAGCTAACACCGTTCCCAGAACTAAGACATATGTACTAGGCATCAGTGCCTAATACTGGTTTTGCTCAAATCACCTGTACCAATGGCACATTATTATTATTATTATTGACATATTTTATTGTTTTAGTTATTCTTATTATTGATAATAGTAGAGTAGTCCAATCTACCCACTGTTCCTAACCTATGATGCCCAATTAGGCTGAAAAGATACATAATTACATCTATAGTTTGTTTATATATATATATATAAACTGTTAGGGGACAGCAAGAAGAGTCAACATGAAATTTTTGCTATGAAGCATCTGAGAGATATGAAGGGCTTTAAAACAATGACAGTAATAAGAATAGAATTCTAATGCTTTTGAAAGCAAAAGAATGAATAAAAATTCCATGTTCAGTGCATCATTTAAAAACAGAAATCTATAAACTCTTAAAAAAAGCAAACTATACAGGCTTCACATTTTACTTAATGTTCTTTTGAAACATCATCTCCCTAAGGAGAATTTTTATTTGTGCTGGAAGGCATGATCTTGCAGCCTTTTATTTATTCTTTGTTGCTTATTTGAATTATTCTAACTATCTAAGGACAAACAACTTTAAGAAACACTCAAAAATACATGTTTTGAATATTCTTTATGTAATTATTTCTTAGAACAATACCCGAAAAAAGAAAATAATATAAAACAAATAAAGAATAACGTAAACTCTTCATTCCACCACTTTCCATGACTGGAGGTGACTTGTAGTCAGGAACCATCAGATGCTGAAACAACGGCTGAATGGACAGACATTTAAATATTAAAGGTTTTCTTTTTAAGATTTTGCAGGACTAAATAGATTTTAGAAATGATACTAAATGTCACACCAAAACACTTTATTACTTATGTCCTTTTTAAAGACATTTTTAAATGCTTGCTTTTGGTAAACACCTAGAATGAAACTATACAAGCAATTTGTCAGTTGAATTTTGGGGTAGAGCTGAGGGGATTAGTAGTACCCATGAATGGTACTTAGCAGAATCAGGAAGGATTCTAACATACTAACTTTTCCAGAAGACTGAATGCCTTTGATCATGGCCAGACAAACCATGACCCAGGCAGCCAGCAGGCAGACAGTCATCTTCCAGTTAAAGCCTCCACTCTCAGAGATGGAGCTGGTGATATCCAAGGCTTCCCTATACCAGTAATAGGTGGTGGCTGAACTCTTTTCACATTCTGGCTCGATATCTGTGGGAAAAAATAAAAGATAAAATGCAATAATTCAGACTATATATGAATAGTAATGTCTTATACTGAAATTTGATAAGCAAACCCATTGGACAATTTTTACCATTTCCTAGAAAAACATTAACTTAAAAACAGAGGTCAAGTTCACAATTAGAAACAAAATTTGCAAACTTTAAAAAAATCAGGAAATAGGTATCATCTTTGAAATTTATTAAGAATTTCTAAGGAATATGTGAACTTCTTATAGAAATAAATAATTTATATTTTCTTTCCCAGACTTATATGACACGCTAACACGGCACAATCAAATGTAAGAGCTGCTGACCAAAGGGATTTGGCCAAAAAGCAGAATGGATTGACATGCATTGTTAATGTAAAATTCAAGCAGGATTGTTGAGATTGCTGAAAAAAAAAAAAGAGAGAAACCTATTATGTGATCAAAACAACAAAACAATATTGGCATACGTTGCAAGTCAAAATGGTAATATTTTGTATATGGTGGATTCTATAAATATTTATTTCTTTTATTTTACTTTCGGAAATGTAACAGACAAAAAATATCTTAACTTCATAAATGATTTGCATTCTATTGAAAATAGTTCCTAATTTTCTAACTTTGAAAAGATAAAAACTACAAATCAGTGTAGCCAACTACATAAAAATTCAAATCAGTGTTTTATTTTCCTTTTGTAGGCTTTAATAATAAGGAGGCTTCCCAGGGGTATTTACTTTAACTGAAAGCCTTATGTACACTAAAATTGCCAGTAAAGTTATATGAGGTTTAGTTTCTCTCTCTGGCTGAACTGTTCCTCATATTGAAACAAGTGCCATTTCAAAAGCCAAAAGGAAGTCTGTTATGATGCTCACTACAGACATTTCATTTTGTTACTTTGTTTGTTTTGTTTTCTTTTGGTGCCTACCCACAACATTATTAAAATAACAAAAAAGAAAGTCTGTGACTTTGCTAATTTTTAAATCATTCAATATAAGAAGATAATATACCAACATGTGCCTTACAAGTATGAGATGCATTTTTCACCAGGGGGCACTGATCCCAAGGAAGAGGTTGTTGAAAAGACTGGGAAAAGTAAAACAACGTCCAACCAATGATGACATTATAGTAAAGAGCCACAAAATAGCACACCTGCAGAAAAAGAGAAGAAGGTAGTTTAACTGCACATCCTCTGACACTCACTTTAAAAGAGTGGAGTAGAATTCACTTACCTAACATTATTTAAGTGTTGATTAAAATTAAAATCCAGGGGAGTCTGATCAAGACTTTATTAAGGGAATTAAATGGGAATAACACTCACGAATACAGGATGGAGTGGTATAATCTTTTTTAATCTGAAAGACATTATATTTCATTAAAATACTGCTTCTGAGTTGAACATTTAAAATCCATTATGAGATTGAGACATTATTAGCACTCATAGATAGTTTTGTATAGTGCTCTGTATCCCAGTAGCTTCTAAAGTATCATACAGAGACAAACAGATGAAGTTTACAAGATGAGGATTACATCATTCCAAGCCAGCACACCTAAGAATAAAATTTATAGGAAGAAACTTACTACACAGCTTGCGAATCCAATCCCGCCCAGTTTAGGGCTTATGTAATTCCAAACCCCGATGCTGCCTCTCCTAATTCTTTGACCCACAGAAAGTTCCAGGAAGAAAAGGGGAATTCCTATTACCAGAAGTAGTATTAAGTACGGTAAAAGATATGCACCTAGAGAGACAAGAACAAACAGAATGTGCCATTATTTCAATAGTCACAGTTGAGTATACATTGACACCAATCATTTCCTGACAGACAATAGTTGTGTCTTTCTCTAATACAAATAGAGGTCTTTAAGAAAATATAACTGATTTTCTGAAACTTTCAAAGTGGGAATCCTGGATTTGATTGCTCTAAGTCTCTCAGGACAGCTATGTGACTCCAGGGATCAAGCTGTGGCTGCACAAGTCTGATGATGTGAATTTCATTTCCTGAATCACAGCAGAAGGAAAGACTTGTCCTGAAACCTCTTCTAACCACTGCATACGTTTTCCCCAATACACTTAAGCACCACATACAAACACATACATACAAAATAAGAGTAAAGTTTTAAATGTTTAAAAAGTTGTTGATGGTAGCATAATTCTGATTAAAAGGGGTTATACATAACCCCACTTTCATTTCATTGAAAAGGTAAAATGCCTTCACTGGAAGGTAAAGGATAATTTCTTTGAGGTAACTGTTTTTATCAATAGATTTCACAAACTTAAATCCATCCTCACTCAATGTTTACAAAGTTATTTACTGAATACTAACCTAAACTCATTTAAGTCCTGAATTCCAAAAAAACACAACTTGAGATCAGTGGCATTTGACAAAACTAAAACTTTTTGTAATCTAAATAAAGTAATACCAGAGAACAGCAAATACCTTGTCTGGAAGACAGAAACAGAAAAAAAGGACAATTTCTAACAAAGACAATATGATATTCTTTATGTGAATCTGTGGTGGAATGTTCTCTGTATGCTGTAAATAAAGGAGCTGTTTTGGACTAAGTGCAGTACTGTAGAAGTGGGTGGAGAATCAAAGAGACAGGTAGAAGGAGGGTGGAGTTAGTCAGTCTCCTTCTGACCCTTGAGGAAGAAACGTGTACCAAATTCACGTGAGCCTCCGGCCGGGCTACATGGCAGATAGAATACAAGAAATGGGTTGAATTAATATGAAAGAGCTAGCTAGTAATGTGCTTGAGACATGGGGCAAGCAGTATGAAGTTAATATAATTGTCTGATTCATTTCTTTGGGGGACAAAAGCCGCCGCTGGCCAGGTCCGAACCCCCGGCCCAGACGGGCTGGGAAACCTTTTACAACATGTATCATATATAAAAAGTTCACTTCAGGAACTATAGGCTTTTTGTTTTCCAAAATTATGAGAAAGGATATACAAAGCATTCGAGAAAATATCTAGCGCTAAAGTGTATGTGCTGTTATATTTGTAGCAAAGCACTCACAGTTAAAGAAATAACTGTTTTCCATCAAAACCACATGTAAATTATAACAATTTGTAAATCAACTTAATAGCTTGGCAATCTGATCTGTTTTAATGATAGGATAAAGATGTTGTGTACTTTTTTTATATGAGAACTTTGCAAATGAGTATGAAATGACCTACACACTAGACTTTCAACATTCAAATTACTAGGTTGGCAGCCTAGCTCTGGGTTCATTGATAAATATGCCCTGTCATAAAGAACTAAGGTTGATAGTGATAAAGTAGGACACTGAATATGTTCCTCTACCCTCCATGGGTACACAGGAACATGTACCTGCACAAATTCATGTGCGAACCACACACACACAGATACAGACAGAAACACACACACACATACACACAAATTTAGCCTCATTTTACATGTGTAAGAACTGAACATGAAGAAATAAGGCAGCTACAAAGAAGTCACTTGGCTTGAAAAAAGGAAAAGAACAAGGCTCCCAATTGTCTGAGTAACTTCTAAATATGAAGCACCTTTTGTATTCTAATATTTATTAAGCTTTAACACTGTACAGTAAATGCAATATCTACACAAATAATCATACATTTTAGACCTGGATTGGTTTTTTTCTGTTATTCAAAAAATTTGTCAAATGATTCACGAATTAGGGGATTTGGTTGCTTTGTGTTTGATTCAGATACTCCTTAGCTCTCTAGAAAACTGTGCTACACAAAGTCTTTGTTTGTCCCTGTCCGATTCAGCCTGTTTCTCCTGAGACACATAATACTGCTCTCTATTTTCATTTGCAGGCAAGAAATCAATAACAGAAAACTTATTTTGAATTTTACTTTTATCAAAAAAAAATAAGTACAGGAATTGTCTTGCTGAAGACTAAATAAACTTAATAGCTGTCCATCAAGGCCGATGTCATACTAAAAGGAATGAAACCAGACTTAAATCTGCAGCTTTTTTCATCTTTATCAGGATGTCCAGGATGGAGAAAGTGAAATGTCTCAAGATAAGAATTTCTGTCAATCTTTGAAAATAAAAAGAAGTAAGCAAGCAAACAAAGTATTTTTTTTGAAAATCAACCATACATTGGTAATAATCTTTGACACCATAAATAATTCTTATGTGATATTATCAACTTGTTAGGAAATTACTGTTTTATGAGCAAAAAGTAGTGTGTGGTTCATTTCATGTAAATTTAATTCTTAGCTCTCTGACATCTGTTAAATAAGTTATTTTCCCAAACCTCTAACTGTGTTCCTGGTGGAATTATCTAACTACTTCAAATATACTTCAATCACCATAATACCTTAGTACTTTATCTTAGAAATAGTTCTTTTCATTTGATATGGTGTATGTGGATTATAATTACTGCCAAATAAAACTATATTTGTTTTCAACCAAGCAAATTATCAAAGACCAGAATAAAATACCAAAATACTCTTTATAAAATTTGGTGATAAAATGTGTACCATACAAAATGAAATATGTAAGTTTCGGTTTGTGTATGTGTTGGGAAGAAAGTTCATTCATATGTACCTGAGCTTATAAAAGCCACAAGCGTCTTCATCTACCAAAATACACATTATTTTCTGATGCAAGATCTCTCACTGAGACAAGCACTCACTGTTTTGATTTAACTGACTGGCTAGCAAGACCATAGGTTTTGTCTGACTCCCTGCCATGAGCATTAGGGTTACAGATGCATGTCACTATGCATGCCTTCATATGGGTCCTGGGAACTCAAAACTTGCCTACTATGTAACTTTCCTACTGAGTCATCTTCTCAATTCAGAATATGTATACATATTTTACCCATATTTATTTTAACAGATTTTATATGCATCTATTATAAAATTTCAAATCAATCACATTTTCTCTTTGAGCTGAAAATGAATCTATGACTTCATATGAGCCCAAAAAGCTTTTCACTCTTGAGACCCGACTAGAATTCACTCAGTCTGATTTGGGTGACTACAGAAGAGATAGAATACCCTCCTTCTTTTTGCTGACTTTCTCCCACATGATTTGTTTGTTTGGGACAGGGTTTCTCTGTGTAACAGCCCTAGCTGTCCAGGAACTTGCTTTATAGACTAGCCTTGAACTCACAGAATTTCACCTGTCTCTTCCTCCTGAGTGCTGGGATTAAAATTGTTCAAAATTAGGAGTGTTCTCTTTTTTATGGTACTTGAGAAGCTAGACATCATTCCACAGTATTACAGAGCAAGAATCCATGGTGTAAAATGTCAAAGGACAAAGAATGCCTGCCATTATTGTAATTATGTGGTTCCACTCCTTCTCATGAGTCCTAAAATGCTAGGCCACATTTCAACATCATAATCATTCTAAATTATGATAGTTCTGCTTTTCCTAAAGAATGAACAATTTAAAATTCAGAGTCACTGAAAGAACATCCATATTCTGTTAGTGTTATGGGCTTTAGATTCATACTGAATGCAAAAGTCTGGCATGAAGAAAGAACATGACAAGTGTTAAAAAAAGTTCCCAACAGTACTTCAGCAATGTTTACAGTATCCAGGGAAGCAGTTTGAGAATGTGTCACCTTGAACAATCCCTGAGTATTTGTAAGAGGCCAAGCTGTTTCTATGGAAACTTAATCTGAACACAGAGCCGGGCTCACTTCCCACAAATGAGTCTCCCTAGCTTTATAATGGAATTCAAAAGTTCAGAAACAAGAATACTGTAGCAGCATAGGAGCTACCTGAAATAACGAACTTCAATTTACTAGTGTGGTAATGTCATTAAGACAAACAAACACAACTTACCACCGCCATTCTTCTGACATAGGTATGGGAATCGCCACACATTCCCCAGACCCACAGAAAATCCAACTTGAGCCAGAATGTACTGCAGTTTACTGTTCCAAGCTGGCCTTTCATCATCGGCTTCAGATCCATCTTCTACATCTGTATCTTTCTCTTCTTGAACATCAACAATTAGTTCACTCTTCTTAAAAGCATCTTCAGGTGAGTCTTCATTGGACAGAAGATCCTTGACGGATTCAATGACCTCATCATCTAAATCTCTTTTTACCACTTTGCTATTCTTAGGCATTGGAAAGTATTCTTTTTAATACTTTAGAGGAAAATATGCCTTAAAAATGTGATTTTAAATGAAGCAAATCTGAGAAGAATGTAATATAAATCCTTGATTCAAGGTGAGAAATTCTTAGGGAGCCTGGATCTGACCCCAACACTTTGTAGACACCTGTGAAATTAGACGTTAAAATGAGATATTTAGAAATGAAAATATCAACAACACTTCAACATTCTTTCTTGATCTTGCTCTTTTTTATGGTAGAGTTCCTTTCTAAGACTATAAAACATTTGATTTTGGTCATTCAGAGTTTAATAAGTTCAAAAGACTATGCATTAGAATGTATATGAGTTTCACATGTATTTCTTTTAGTTAAATTCCTCTTTGAGGAAATACACTTTAATCTCTACTTTAATGTATAGTATATATGTAGCTTTGGAGCCTGTCTTGGAACGCACTCTATAGACCAGGCTGGCCTTGAACTCACAGAGATCTGCCTGCCTCTGCTGGAGCTAAAGGTATGCACCACCACCACCTGGCTTTTTAGCATTTTAAATTTTTTCTTCTCTAACTTAAGTAGATATTTTCTTATACATCTATTATTTTTCCTCATTAAAATCACATATATAACTTCAAACCCATGCTGTAAATGTGTCTTAAATAATCTCCTCCTTTTATTTATTAATTACTTTTTGTCCATTCATATGTTTGTTATTAACTGTAATGGCTCCCTACATATTAAAATAATAAAACATACAGTAGCCATTTTTAATGTTCTTATATCTAATAAAGAGAAATTCTAACTTAAATAATAAACAACAGACTATTTCAATATAATTTTACTTATTAAGTATAGACAATGAACTAAATAAAACAATTATCTATCTGGCTCATTAGCATTGTAGACTAAACAGTAATAGTTCTTTTCTCTTCTAATCTATTCCAAGCAATATTGTCAAGGAATTCACATTTTTCTAGCAAAGATATACAGAATTACAGCCATACATTCAGTCACATTTTTAAAGAGGTCATCACTGTTTACACAGTGATGTTCCTTACACACTTGTTTCCTCGGTGTCTGCATATGCAAAGGATAGGAAACACAGTATACAAATCTGAAATGGAAAGGCTGTCAAACTGATTTGTATGTGAAGAGACCAAGTTTAGGCAATCTATTGTGGTGACATATTCTGTAGGCTCTAAAGAAATGAAGTTTGCCTGAAGATCAGAGGACAGTCAGCCACAGAGTTAGCCATAGAGGTCAGAAAGTAGTGGCATGTGCCTTTAATCCTGGCACTCAGGAGCCAGAGGCAGAGATCCATACCGATCTCTGAGTTTAAGGCCACACTGAGCTACATGAGACTGATTCAGTTGAGGAGAGAAACAAAGCCAGACAGGAGTGTTAGACACGTTCAATCCTAGCACTTAGCATCTGATGCCTTTACTATCAGTACTTGGGAAGCACACGTGCCTTTAATCCCAGGACTAAAGGGGAAGTTTAAGAAGTTTGAGAAAGGACTATAATGGGAGAGGAAACAAGAGCTGGATCCCCTTCCCTTTTGGCATAGGATGAAGAGGCTTTCAGCCTGATGATTCTTGAGGAGTGGCTAGGTGATAAGTGGCTGTGGATTGTCTCTGATCTTTCAGCTTTATCCCAATATCTGAGTTTGGGATTTTATTAAAAAATCATTTAGGATTTCTGCAATAATGTATCATAAACATTATAACTTCCTGCTTATATTTAGACTGTTCCTTACACTTGATATACCCTTACCAAATATAGCATGTTTTCACCCAACACTCATAATGTATATATTATGTATATATTATTGTATATATTGTCTAACATTTATTTTGCAGTACAACAGAAGACTGACTATGATGTGGCTTACAATACCTAAATTATGCAATACCTAAATTATGACTCTTTTACCAAAACTGTTTTCTAAATGCTTTCAGAACATAAACCTTAGTCTAAGAAGTAAATTTCCCCTTATAAATTCATTTTATTTCATCATAAGATAATATTTATTATCTCAAACTAGAAATTCTCTCCTACCCTCACAGATGAGTCATTATGATGAATGAAATAGTATTTTATAGACACATTGGACAAAGGAGTGAAGCTTAAGGAAAATCAAAACCACAAATACAAACACAATATAATTACAAATGTGTAAGTGGAAGCTACATAACAAAAATCACATTTAAGCAAACAGAAGTTACTTTGTATTACAGTTAGGAATGCCACTGGCAAGTATTTATTTCTGTCAGAAAAGTAGAGTTATGGAGCAGCAGATTGAGGAACTAGCCTACAGGATCATATACTACAACTATAACAAAATTCACACAGATGCTGGGCTTTTAGTAGGAAATAAGATCTTATAATTTGTAGAAATTATGTTAAGAGGAAGATATAAATTAAAATTTACAATATTAATGGGAAATAAACTAAAAAGAATCCATAGAATATAAGTGTAAAATGCCTTTGTTACTTCATGAAAGAGGTTGGATTGTTTACACAGGACCCTCATAATCTAAAATATACTGTCCTCAACTCCATTTCTATGTTCTCACATAAACATTCTTTTGTTATAATAATGGAATTCTGTAAGAATCAATATGTTCATGTGTAAAGGTACATCACTGCCAAATATTTAGATATAGTTTATAAAGACAGACATACTGAGGTTGAATCTCCTCTCTAAATCTTAGAAATATTATGATCTTGGCCAAGTTATTTAACTCACTTGTAAACTGAAAATGATAATTCGCTTGCCTACCAAAATTTCTTGTGGTGATACCACTACAATAAGAAGATAAAGTAAAGATTCACTTTTATTACTGTTAATATGCTCACTCTTTAGAATGTATTGGTCTATGTTTAATTTGTTGCATGCCCAGAATAAATAATTCATGTTTCAGCAGGGCTTTTTCCTAAATACTATCTTCTTTTTCTATACACCAGCTCACTTCAGAACCTACTGACTACAAACAAAGCAAGATTTTTTAACTGTATATGATTCATTGATTCAGTAATGTGAGCTTGGTTTCATAGAAAGTTGTTGCACTAGTTATAACATGTATTATTGCACCAAAGACCTCTTTCAGCTCCATTATGATGATCCAAAAGTCTCTACCTCAACCAACTAGTAGAAGGCAAAGTAGCATTCAGGTCACTGTATTTCTTCTAGATGTAGCCTTTCTAAAATTCTGGCTCCCATTGTCTACATGGTAAACACAATTCCCACCTCTATCGTACAGAAGGTAAGCCCAAGCAAATTTATGTAAACCTCTAAACCGTATATGAAAATGGCTTGTGGGTCATCAACAGGCTCGCAACTAAATAAATCCACACTGATTTCAATAAAATAAACATCTAGACCTATGGAACCTAAGGACCCAAAAATAAACTCATTTGACTAAGGTGGAAAAAAAATACAGCCTATTCATCAAATAGTGCCTACAAAATTGGGTATCTACCTTCAGGAGAATAAATTTAAATAGATATCTCATGTTGCATAAAATCAATATTAATGATAAAAGACTTTACTTTAAAATCTAAAATTTCTAGAAGAAAACAGGTGATGCAATCCAAAGTATAGGCAAGAACTTCCTATATACAATCGTAAAGCACAGAAAACAACATTAAATTAACAGATAAAATGGATAACATTTTAAAAGTATGCACATAAAGAAAAGTTTCAGTATGGTAGATGAACATAGTTTACAGAACTGGAGAAAAACTGTTGCCAGCTATACTGAAGATAAGATTCTAATGTCCAGAATATGTAAAAAAACTTCAAAAGATAAAGATAAAACTTCTGTCAAAATAAATAGGCCAATGAACTAATCAGAAAGTTTTTCAAAAGAAGAAACACATGGTCAATAAATATTTTAAAATGTGAGAAGTATATCGAATTTCATTTATTTATGGCATAAGTGTAAGCAGATGCAGTCATTGTGGAAAAGAGTGTGATAATTTCTTAATAAAGTTATAAGACCCAGATATTCCAGTCCTTGATTTACACTCAAAAGACTATATCTGGCCACAAAGATACTTGTACATCCATGTTTATCACTGATCTATTCACAATAACCATGAAATGAAATCAGCTGGACTGTCCATCAACTGATGAAGTGATAGTGAATATATGGTGTATATTTCCAAACAAAATTTATGAGCCATAAAGAAAAATAAAAATAAGTAATTTACAGAAAAATAGGTATATCTTCAAATGAAATTATATTAATTATATACTAGGCTTAGACAAATGCCACATATTTTACTTAAGCAGAGATTTTATCTGAACTACCAGCTCCCCAATAATGACACAGAGACTTATTATTAATTATAAATGCTCTGCCAGTAGCTTAGCCTTGTTACTAACTAGCTCTTAGGAGTTAAATTAACCCATATTTCTTATCTATGCTCTAACATATGGCGGTACCCTTTTTTCAACAAGATACATTCATCTCTAGTTCCCTCTGCATCTGGTCCTAACACTGCCTTTCTTCTTCCTCTCATTCTCTCAGACTAGCTCTCCTACATAACCAGGTTTTAGCTAGTCAGCTCTTTATTAGCAATGAGAGCAACATGTCTTCACAGCATGCAAAAAGATTATTCCACAATTCTATGTCATGCAGCTCTTATTTTCTAGTTTTACATAAATATATTGATAAGAAAGTGAGTGTAGTTGAGGAAATGAACCAAGAAAGGAGCCATGGTAGAGCATGTGATATTTGAAAGTGGAATGGGGCATACTGAGACCAAGAGGGAGATGGAGAAAAGGAGCAGGCAAGGGCAATCAATCACACAATAAATTAATTGAAACATCATAATGAAACCACCTACTCTGCTAGCTAATTTTTAAAAGAATTTTGTTTGTTTTTGTTTATTTTGAAGAGATGTTGAGAAAAAAAATCTCTATATATAGCTATGGCTGTCTTGAAACTATGTAGACCAGGTCGACCTTGAACTCACAGAGTTATGCCTGCCTCTACATCCCAAGTGCTGAGATTAAAGGCATGGGATACCACCACATGCTGATGCATGCTAATTTTTTTGATAGAAATAAAGAAGTAAATCCCTCCCCCTTTTTTTTAAAGAAAGGAGCAACAAAGTCACACAAAAAAAGGGTTGTGACACCAGAAGAAAAACTACCACCATCATCTTTGAAGAGAATGCTCCATGTTTTTCTTATTCAGTTATCTTCCCCGTTTGTGGTTTGAATCATATGGAGAAACAACATTATCAAAAAGCCAGTGACTCATTAATTTCCATCAAATGTATCACAGTCAGAACACAACTGCTTCTGTAGTCATGGACCCTGCTTCCTGACTTCCAGAAATACTTTCATTCTTTCCTTTTTCCACCTCATTGCCAAGCACCCTGTTGTGTCTATGAGGCATTGTGCCAGTATCTTTCTTTATTTTTTATTTGCTTCTTTGCCAGCATCAATTTCTATAACTTGCAAACAGGAACTCTAAATAACACAACACTTTTAAATGTCAAATTACTTTGTCTTTCATTTAATTCTGTGTATAAGAATAGCTACTTGAAAATATGTTGAGGACTTTATTGTTTAAATTTATACTTAAATTTTCCCATCCCTACTTTTTTTTTATCAATTTGATTATCTTCACACATTCTTTCCTTTAAATTCCTTAAATTTTGACTCCAAACTTTTTGAAACCAATATGTATTTTTAACAAAACTACTTTATATTTTCTTATTATTACAGAGTGTTCTACCTATACTGGGTCTTTGTCTTCCAACATATATGTTAAAACCAGCTTGTCAAGGTCTATCAAAAACCAAAATAAGAACCTCTGAGACTGTCCAAACAGTAAATATACTTGAAAACAAGCTAATTAGTTGATTAGCTGAGTTTGTTACAAAGGATCCACATGGTAGAATAAAATAACCAATTCTTGGAAAGAGTTCTCTCACGTTCACATATATACTAGGGTATGTACACAGAGTCAGAGACAGACAGAGAGTGAGAGACAGAGTCAGATAGTCAGAGACAGACACACAAAGATTGACAGAAACCAAAAGAGAATTTAAAAATTAAAAATTTAAAAACCAAAATAATTAAATAAAATCAAGTTTACTGGTGTTTTAAAAAGCATGATATTAATTACATAATTAGTATAATTATATAATTACATAATTTGGTAACAATTGGCATCTGAAAGTTTGGCTTTTCCAGTTATTAAACTTGGCACATCACTACATTTTCAGTATTCATCAATTTAACTGAACGATTCATAATATTCTTTGTTGAATTCACCCCTAGATACCTCACATTTTTATATTACTATAACTTAATTTACAATTTTATTTTTGCTGTATAGATAATAAAACTGATTGTTAATTCACACACATTTTAGATCTTGTCAGATATTAATAAAGAATTATGATAACATAAAAAATATAAGGTAACAGGGGTAAATTTAACTCTTAGGGTTTGTGGGTGGGTCCCTATTGCTAGAGACATCACATACTTAAGACATAGGACACACATGATTTCAGCTGTATCTGACCCTGAAAGCCTCTTTGCTTGTGGTCTAGCCATAGTTTCCAAAAATGTTATGCAAGCTGCCTCTGGGGAAAGTGATTAGCAGTCCTATAGCTGCAATACCTATAAACCACAACAACCAAAAGGGCAACGCTGGCACATACAAGTTGAGGCAAGCAAATGCTGTCTAGTTGGACTTAAAGTCATTCAATAGGAGGAAAATCATGCCTGGTACTTTGCCAGAACAGAATAATTCCTTACTGCAATCTAAGTATTATCCTTATACACACAGATGTATGGCTACCCCATATGATGATGGCTACCCCTCATCAAAACCTCTCCTTAGAGAAAATTATGATTATCATACCACACACACACATATACACACACACATACATACACAACACACACACTGAATAACAGTGTGACTGTAATGTTTTCTTCTGATATTTCATTTTTGTAATTTTAATGTTTTTATAAAAAAATTTTTTCATGATTTTTTTTTATTTTCTGAAAGAAAATGTATGGGGTCAGTTTTGCTTCTTTTTTAAGAATTTGACAGTGCTCACCAATAAAGCTCTTTGTGATCATGAGTTTCTTTTCAGAATATATATTTAGTTAAAAAATTCAATTCATCACATTGATACATAGTAACATAAATTACTTCTTTGTTGCCATGGTTTTAGGAAGCTATTTTTTTTTTTTGCAGGAATTTTTGGGATTTTGCCAATTCTATTGACATAAAGTGACCACTGATATTCCGAAGGCTTTTTAAAAAGCTAATGTTCTTTTCCATATTTTTCTTATAATTTTCACGTTAGTTCTTCCCAATGGTTTTCTTCTTCTCCTCCTTTATCTTCTTTTTCTTTCCCAGGTCACACTGATGTTTTCATTGTAGAATTGCCTCAATACTTTGGTCATTTTTTGCTCCATATTTTTGCCCCAAACTATTACAGCCTTTCTGAAATATGTTTTAATTAAAAATTTTAATGAAAATATGCAGAGATATTATTAACAGAGAGACACATGTATCTTATAGTCATTATGCATAGCTCCACAGGCTTCACTGCACTACAGTGAGATATAGTTCTGGAAAAATTGCCTGCACTGTGACAAGGGATGGTTCTGACAAGTCAGCCAGTACTTGCTAAGCTTTGGCATTTCCAAAAAGCTTTATACTCATAATGAACTAGAACATGCACAAATCTATATTAGGAAATTCATATTTTAACAAGTTAAAATTTTTCTGGCTGCAGTTTTCTAGAAATATTAATCTGAATGTTGAATTTGAAATTTATTCTGTATTCAAATAATGTATTTTCTAATTCTAAACATAGAACATAAAGTACAAACTCTCCAAATAAAAAGAGAAAAAACTTTGGCTTTATTACAATGCTCAAAAAAATTGAAGAACTTTGTTTGCTCTAAAGTTGTAAAACAATTGCAAAAGGAAACAGATTAGAAATTTATGAAATGCTGAATAAATGATATTGGCAAATAACATAAAATATTTTATCTATATAGTGCTTGATCTAAAGATTCTTTTGTAATTTATATCTCCCTACATTTGTATCTGTTGCATTAAGAAAAGATAACAAAGTGACACATCAAAAGTTGGGGAAATAAAATTAGATAAATAGACAGATGGGTGGATAGATAGATAGATAGATAGATAGATATTTTGCTAAGTATCTTAATATCACTAGCAGTTCAATAGCATTAAATTTTCAACTAGTTTAATAAGAAATATTATACAAATTATAAATTTCTACCACTTTAAGTGGCTTCTCCATGATGTGTTTTTCTGATTACTTATCTTTGATACCACATGTCTATATCAGTAGGTGTCTAATAGTCAGTAGCTTACCTGCTTATTGTCATAGGTAAATTTATAAGTTATCTTTTATTTATAAACCACAGAGTTTGGGATCTACCTCCTATGTCATTGAATCAATAAAATCTCTGTTGTTTAATTTTAGAAATGTAGTAAATACAGAACTGTCCTTCTATTCATAATATCTTTAAGTTAAAATTAGCCCAAGACAACATCTAAGGCAACACTGATGGGAAATGAAAAAAGCTCTAGAATGTGGACTGAATAATTTAACACAATCATCATGAACTCTGCCAAAGCAATGCATAGTTCATAACATAATAGGATTCATGGTCCTGTGTGTGCCTGAGTACAATGATGCAGTATAAAATTATGAAAAGTGAGTATAATAAAAGTATATTATATTCATGTGTAAAATAACAAAATCTGTTGATTTTTCAAAGTTATGTAGCCTAATAAGACATTTTTAAGCATCAAAAAAGTGGAAGGAGAATATATTTTACAAGTGACAATCCCAAAATCATCATCTATACTTTTTAAGATATATACACTATCAGAAACTCAGTTGTTAACCAACGAGGTCACTTAGATTGCCCCTCCTTGATTACCCCAAAGAACTTTCCAATAAACCCTCCTGTAGAAGATGCCAAATATTAGAATCAAGGAATGTGGCAAAATTAATCCCATATACACCTAGAAGATGTATCTGTGCTAGTTAACTTCCATGGAGCTAGTACTATTCACTCTATCAGAAGAAAAGGTGATCAGCAATCATGCCCAGTTGTGAGCTACAGTAATGACAAAGTTGACCAGAAATGATCATGGGTGTGATAGTGTCCCAAAAATCATAGCAGTAAACAACTACTCTCTGATTGGATTTAGGTTTTATTTGTCAAGAAGAAACCCATATCCTGCACCATTATCAGATCAAAAAATTATGGATAGAAAATGTATATCCTTCATGGTTAAATCTATTACTGTTAATCATCTAAATGGATGTAATATTAAACTAATCCCTAGTGACTTAATATTATACCTACATATCAATGTATTCCACAGTCCTTATCTGGGAAGCTTTTATTGACAGTAGCTGGAGACTAACACAGAAAACCACAACTGTGCCAGATGTAGAGAATAAGAAACTACAGAACACTCAGTGCTAAATAGCATATGTATACTGTACTTTGCTTCCAAAGACTCATGCATAGATCATTATAGAATAGGGGTGAGAAAGAGTCTAAGAGCCAAAGGTGGTGGATAACAACAAAGACATGTTGTCTTCTGGAAACAGCAGAACAGCTACACAGATGAACTTAACAGTAGTTAGGACAACTTTCAAAATAAACAAATAGAAGACCAAGCCTGAGCAAATGCCAGACCAACATGGAGGGAAGATTTAGGCACACAATCACATTTTTATCCCTGGAGCTATTGGCAAGTGTAGCTTCTGAGAGAAGAAACAGGTTTGTTTTTCCTTTTTCTTTTTTCCCCCCTGCTAAGTGAACCACAATGTTAAGAAATGAGAATGAAAGACAGATATGCAAGAGTGTTTGGGCAGCACAATTTGGTCTTGAAGGGTTTGGAGAAAAAAAAAAAAAGAAAAGAGCCAGACCCCTTCTCATCCTTCTCCAGTGTCTAACTTGGTGAATTTCCCTGATCTTCTCTATTCATGCATTATCAGCAACGTACCACAGTTAGCCCAGGTCTCCAAAACAAAGTTTATGCCTAATCTGGCCATCCAATTATGCATGGACACACATTTACGATTCTGCCAGTACCCACTCTACCTGCCTCTCAAAGGTGGTCCCTTCTGTACTTTATCCATTTTTTCCCAACCAGACAGACACAAGATTTCTTGCTCCAGCATCTATCCAGGTGAGACTCCTTGACTGTCTTCACCTGTGCATTTTTTCCAACTCTTCCTATACAGTCCAAGTCTCACATGCACTGTACCAGCCTAGTCTGTACTCTCCTGCCTGTGCCTCAGCATGTCTACTCTCTGACAGAAGCCTCTCTACCTGTCTCCAACTCACAATCCCTTTTCGTGCCACATTCATTTTTTTCCTCTTGCTAGATCTACCTCACACTCCTTGTTTGGACTGAGAGTGTCATCCTGTATACTAGGCCAATCCCTTCTGCCTACCTCACTTCATTCCATCCAAGCCATTTTTAATACTTAGCCCCAACCCACCCCCACATTTTGTCTTCTTTCCCAACCTGCTTCATCCATAACAAGCTCAGATCTAAGAAATAAACTCTATATACCTAGATTACATCACAAAAATATGAGCAGTCACAAAGATTAAGCCAATACCTTCTCTCTAGAACCTACCAGTCATATAGAAATGTTTGTCAATAAAGTTACCCAGATGAAGTCCAGGACATTGAATTTTAAAAGAATAATCACAATAATCCATCAAAGAGTTCAAAGAAGCCAGAAACCACCACTTCAATGAAATTAAGGAGCTTAGTTGGAATAAAGGCTGAAGTGATGCCCATGATAACACAAACATAAGGTTAAGAGAAATGAGAAAGACAATGCACGCCTTGAAAACAAAATTCAATGAGGAAATAGAAACATTGAGAAGGAGTCAATCTGGGATGAAGATGGAAAAACCCCATAAGTCAACTAAAAGTGCAAAGGAAAGCCTTATAAATAGAAAAATATCAAGACTATAAAATCCAAGAAAAGAGGAAAATCAAGGCACATGAAAAATTGTAAGGAAAAGACAGAAAAGTACATACAGGAAATGTGAGACACCATGTGTAAACTCACCCTTTGAATTACAGGCATAGATAAGGAAGAAGAGTCTGAAGTCAATGGCACAGACCAGATATTCAACAAAATTCAGAGAAGAAGACTTCCCCAAACTAAGGAAAGATACATGCATATGGGGATCAGAAGCAAACAGAACACCAAATAGACAGGACTAGAAAAGAAAATTCCCATGCTATATTATAGTTAAAACACTAGGTATACATGGCAAAGAAAATGTAAGTTACAAAAAAATTTAAAAGTTCAAGCTACATATAAAGGAATACCAATGATAATAATATCTGATTTCTTCATGAAAAATGTGAAAGCCAGCAAAGCATGCAATAATGCTTTCCAAATTCAAAAAGAATATGGCAGTCAAGCATAAACTAATATAATCAGCAAAAGTACAAGTCATAACTTAGAAAAAAAGAAAAATTTTCAACCATGTAAACAGCCTAAAATAACTTACATACAACAAACCAAACAAAGAAAACACATGAAGAAATATTATGGACATATCAGAGTCCATGGAAAAGAATATAGTCATAATTATTCAAACACCAAGAACCACTAAAAATGAAAACAACACAAAAGTATAATATAAATAAAGATAGATAATAAAACCTGAATGAAAACAAATTCATGAATCTATGGAACAGAACACTCTATCAAAAAAAAAATCACATGAATAAAATATGCCCAAAGAATTTTAGATAAAATAAAAGGTATTGCAAATAGGGAAATAACAGCTATTTTAATAAACTATTCTAGAAACAACTCAACATCCTCAGTCAAAACTCCATCTCTGAATGAACTAAGCTTAAAACACTATAAAAAGCTAAATCAGAATGATTTATAGGCTAGAATATAAAACACAAAACACATTACTAGAGAAAGTCTTTGAGACTATTGCTAAAAAAGGGTCTCTCAGATGTGACATCAAAACCAAGATACATCAAAACAAAAGTTATTAAACTATTCTTCAAATATAGTTTTCACTATAAAAAGATATATTAAGAAGATTAAAACAAGCACTTTTTAAAAATCAACAGCCACAAACAGAAGCAGGGATCAATGAACTGTGTGGCACCCACTGAAAATGACATATCAACACAACACCTGCACCTAAGGCTCGGGGGAATATTGAAGAAGAACAGACTAAAAGGTTGTATGAGACAAGATACCAGGAAATCTATTATGAGATGTGTGGAGCACAAATTCTAGCTTGTATTTAATGAAAACTCAGAACCAAATATTTGGGGAAAGCTGGAATATCAGAGAGAGGAAACAGATCACAGTCAAATCTCACCCAGCCAACTTCTCAGAGTAAAAGCTATCTTCCAGCTTCCTCAGCCTGGCTCCTTGTCATTTCTACAGAACAAATCTCTTGTCTTCCTACACCTGCCTTAAATACCATCTTTGCTTAGTTGTTTTACTTCCTGGTTCAAGTAAATCTAGAATGCATCACATTCTAGATTTAAGATTAAAGGTGTGAGCTACTTCTGTTTGGTAGCTAAGCCTTCAACTCACAAAAACACAGAAAAATCTGTCTCTGGAGTTAGTGGGATTAAAGGCATAGGTCACCACTCCTGGTCTTTCCTTTGCTGGGATTAAAGGTGTGAGTTACCACTCTCTGACCCTCCTGGCTTGACTGTGGGTGGTGAATCTGTTCTTTGATATTTCAGACTAGTTTTATTAAATATAAATCTATCAAAAGAAATAACTAGGAAGCCACATACATGATACCTCAACAATATGACTGCCTAAACAAGACTAAAACATTGACATCCTAATGCAGAAGGAGGGAATCTCTAGGGAATCTGTGTCATCTCTAATCAAAGAATTACTGGCAAAGAATGACTGCTGATAAAGGAAAAATTAGCCTCTACAAGGGATGAACTCCTTCATTGGTTATCTAATAGAAAATGATGTGTCCTGAAATGATATACATGCATGCCACAATAAAGAAGCTCACCAGGCTGCATTTATATATTTATGTATTTGTATGCATAGATATAATGTGTATTTGTATGCATATATACACATATGTGCATATATGCATATATATATGTGTATGTGTGTATATATATACACACATATATATAATCAAAAGAAGACCATCCATCAATTTGGGATGGGGTAAAGAGGAACCATGGAAAGGGTTGAAAGTAGGACAAGGAATGGGAAGGTGATGTATTTAAATTATTTCACTTTTTATTTAATTAAGCAAAGGAAAGAAAGAAACACGCTGAATACTAAGAAAACATGTTGATTATTTAAGTAAGAGTATTGCCTAACAAAAAGAATGTCCTGAATTTGGTCCCTACTGGAGAAAATGTTTGATGATCACACCATGAGCAAACGTTACTACTTCCAGTGTACAAAAGATCTTTAAACTCATTCATTAAAAATACAAACTATAGGCAGAGAGGTGGTGGTGCACACCTTTAATCCCAGCACTTGGGATTAAAGGCAGGTGGATCTTTGTGAGCTCATGGCTGGGCTGATTTACAAAGCAATTTGCAGGGTAGTCAGGACTATTACACAGATAATGTTTAAAAAAAAATAAGTGAATGAATAAATAAATAAATTAAAATATAAAATATAATGTGAGTGAAGAACCTTGTGGAACATTTTACTGGACATTATGTAGATGATAAACAAATGAGATAAGATTCAATATGAACCTCAATTACAGAAAAAAGCCACAATGAAATGCCACTACAAGTCCACCAGAATGTCTAAGTTTCCTTGAGGATGAATCAAAAGTGGACCACTCAATTATCCCTGATGACAATGTAAACTATGGCCACTACTCTAGAAAAAGTTAGGCACTTTCTCTCCATTGAGCATGGCATTACTGTACTACTTAGCAATTACGTTCCTAAGGACGTGACCCAGATAAATGCAAAGGCATGTTCCATTAAAAACCTGTGCAGAAAACTCTCTAGCAACTTCCCTCACAATTGTTCCAGATTGGTAATAACCTAGATGTCATCCTGTGACTGCTTAAACTCTGATGTATGCCCATGCCTTGAAGTACCCTACTGATACACATACAAAACTGAGTGAGAATTAAGATAACTATGCATGTGGAAAGGCTATATGTTTACTGCGTGGTTCTATTATGTAACATTCTTGAAATGGAATGAATTGGCTTGGGTCATGAAAAGGAAGCCCAGGTATTTTTTGCATTCTGTGGTGGTTCTGTCCTTTGATTAAAGCAAAGAAGATGTTTTGAGAATAATTTTACAAGATAGTTTTTTTTAAAAGAGTTTAAACAAGAAACAAGAAAGTTTTGTTGTTACTTTTTTTAACTCATAAATAAGAGTTGCCGTTCCTTAACAACTACATGCCATTCTAAAAATATTTCATAACTAAAGTTAAAATCTTTCATCTAATCACTGATTTTTTAAGTGTGTTTTGCTTATTTGTTTGCTCTTTGCTTTTGTGACTCTATATACTCAGCTAGATTTAGTGATTCAACTACTCTAACTGAAACTCTGAGGTAGACGGTTAATAACTTATGTCTTAAATTTCTGCTCACTCAGTTTTATTATAAAAATATTGAGCCTTATGGGCTTTCCCCCAACCATTTTGCCACTGAAGAGAGAAAACTTAGCTCAAGAAACCCCATTTTGCATTCTAGTAGCTATTTTATAACAAGGTAAAATGAAGTTTAGTTTCGAATTTCTGGTGGGAGACAGGGTCAGGCTGCCCAGGTCTGAGAGAAGAATAGTCATACCTGATCAGTCCTGGGAAAAGAACAAGTCCTAAAAGAATAGACCTAGCAGGGGGCCTCCCCAGTCTGAGAAAAGAATAGCTTCCTACCTGCCCAGCTCTGGGAGATTAGCCAAGACATCTGCCCAGTTCTGGGAGAAGCACAGATTCTTGCTTGCTCTGTTCTGGGAAAAACCAGCCACCCCAGGTAGGGCCCAGGAGGGGTCCATCCAGATGGGGTACAAAGATACTCTGGGGCATAAAGATCCTAAGCATGAGCCAATCAGTAGCATGTCAGCACCCTGTCTCCAAGCAACCAACTTTGTTATAACTTCTGCCTATAAAAGATCGCTTGTAACCAAAATCACCAGCTACTTCTTCCTCTGTTATCACAGAAGCTTGAAGGATGCTCCCTGCCTGGCTTCTGTTGGGCTGCCAATAAACATTACTGTTGCATTCCGGACATCCCTGTCTCCAGTGGTCTCTTGGGGGTTTGAGCTCTGGGCATAACAGCCATGCCTACTATTGTGTCCTTGTTTATGTCTTGTTTGGGCATCAAGGCAGGTTAGACTTTGTGGTTGCAGCTTCTGACATCACTAGGAGAAACATTCCTAGAAAATACTCCCTGACCCTCTGGCTCTTACAGTTTTTCTGCCCCTTCTTCTTCAAAGTTCCCTGAACCCTGGGTAGGGGAGTGTTTTGTAGATTTACCCACTGTGACTGGGAAGCACAGCTTTAAATTTTATTGTGATTTTCGATTTTCCCTAATGTTCTCTGTTGCAAAATGAAAAACAACAACAACAAAAGAAAAAAAGCCTTAGGGGTCTAAACCCTACAGAGAAAAGAAAACAAAAACTAAAAGCAGATAAGGAATGCTGTGAGTAGATGGGAGTGGAGATAAAGATAAAGAGTGTTACCCCAGGGGCAATCTTATCAATTGGTTATCCAATACCACATGGTGAAATCTAAAAACATACCTGCAAGTGACATGGCATAGAGTGATTTGTATGTATATAACAAAGACAATGAAGAACGATGTGGAATGTCTTTCTGTATATTGTCAATTATCATTGGATAATAAAGAGACTGTTTTGGCCTATGGCAAAGTATCTTCGAAGCAGGTGGGAAATTCAAGTATAGATAAAGGGGAAAAGGAGCAGAGTCAGGATGGAGAGGAAGATGTAAAGGAATTCAGGTAAACCACAAGCCACATGGCAAGACATAGATTAACAGAAATGGGATAAGATGTGAAGGCTAGCTAGCAATAAGTCTGAACCATAAGCCGAACAGCATAACATTAATGACTTTGTGATTATTTGGGCCTGCTAGTCTGAATCGGAGACAGCTGAACCAGAAACTTCTTACAACAAATTAAAAAAAAAAAAAAAAAAAAAACTATGAATTTGAAAGAAAGCAAAGAGGCCTGTCTGGGAGGGATCAGTTGAAGGAAAGAAAGGGGGAAATATTATAATTATTATCTCAAATGATAAAACAAATAATGAAAGATTATTTAAAGAGAAAATTTTTATAAATTTGCAAACAACAGTAAAAAGGCTAAGGCTTTTTTTATACACAACTAACTAGATTACATTGGTGCCTGAATACTACTCTACCATGGGCTTTCATTTCTTTTCACTTTTATGTTTTCTTCTCTAAATTATTTCTTCTTATACAACCATTTAATTTCAAGTCTGCACTTCTTTTGTTTTTGATGTGAAAATTTAAGACATTTGACCTTAACAAGTACTTATTTTAATAGCCACATATTACTCTATACACATAAATTATAGCTGATCATATTGGAAAATGCCAACTAATTGTTTTGCATATCCTGCATTTGTGAATCTGTAGAATAAATTCCTGGGGGTGAAACTGGTGGATCAAAAGTACTTTTATAATTCTGATAAGTACTACCAAGTTGTTCTTTATAAAGCTTTCTCAATTCCCACAACCACACACAACATCTGAGAGTAATGATTGTGCTTTCTTCCATCCACTGAATCATCTGTGGGATTTTTTCCAGTCTGATGCATGAAAAAGCTACCATAATGAGCATTCAGTCATGCTCAGAGGACAGCTTTCTGGATTCTGAAAAGAAATTAAGTATCCTGGCCATTAAGGCTATACAACATTTCTCTCTTTTCTGTATCTCATAATAATATTTAAAACTATCCTGCACCCTATCTTTTAGGTTGGTAATTCTCAGGGAAAATGTTAGTGACTGATTACTGCTGACATTTTAGTATATTAATAATTACTAAATACCAGCAAAAGAGTAATGTTAATAAACCAAACCTAAATGGAAAGATTTTGGCCATGAAAAGCTGAATAGTTTCCATTCATCACACTATGCTTATAAATTTTTTTTAATAATGCCATCTGCTCAGAAATCATTTCAAAGTCAAGTCTGCATATTAATATATTATTATATCTCATCTTGCATATGTAGTGATAAAGCATTAACATGATCTTCAGTAGAAAGTTGAGTAATAAATGAAGAAGCCAAAGAAAAAAAACTTGAGACTGTAATAATCACTGAGTCCTGTTCAGCTTTGCCAATTTAAGGGAATAATGTTTTTAAACTGGCTGCAGATAACTCCAGAGTTTAAAGAAACACTGAAGTATCTCCTATTTTGTACATTTTTAAGATAGAGAAACATTTTTAACATGCACATGCTAAGACTGAATAATTGTATGATTATAACCTTAAAGCTCAAGTCTATTTTGACTTATTTTAATATGTTTCAATAATTTATAGAAAGGATTACTGCCTATCTCCAAAAACCTAGACCACCTAATCTTAAAACTCCCTATTTATTGTTAATTAGATGACAAAACACGTGCCTTCCTGAAATAATGCATTGGATTTTTACAATGATACTTAAAACTAGGTAATGTGCAGAAATATATTTTTAGTAATAAACAACTTCCTTTCAAAATTGTAATTCTTGTGTCCTAGTGACACAAAAGGAATGCACTTAAAGTTGCAGAAAAGTGGTCAGTTAATTTAATTTTAAATTTGGTAGGATAATACAAAAATCATCTTTGTTAATGTGAGAGGAATACACATATTGTGTCTATGAACAAACAAGAAAGCTCAATCCATCAAGTATTTATAAAGTATCTGAACAACTCCAGGCTAAGAAAGTTGAGAAAGATCAAATTAGGTCTGTATTTAATAAGACATAATTAAGAAATGAGACATTGAGCATTTGAAGCTTGATGGAACTGCTCTGATCTTGGCTTTCCAGAGAGCGGCCAAGCACTGACAGTCATAAAATACCTCTCACAGAAAAGACTAAAAGCAGCCCAGTTTATCCCTCCCATCACTCTCAGGTCTGCAAGGACCAACTCAGACCTGGGAATGAGTGTACCTTTAAGATCCGCAGAGACAGGGAGGGAGGACCAAAGGTAATGGCTGCAGTCTTATTTGCATAAGCACCCAAACACTTTCTACGTCACCACGCTGGCCTCGAGGCTCCTCCCAGTTTTACTCCAGCCTTTCTCCTCTTGGGTGGAAGGATCAAAGGAAAAGCCAGATTCACTATGTTAAAGAGTGCATTCAAAGCCACTTCTCAGCTCACTGGAAAGAAAAAATAAAACCCTCCCACGGGGCGTTTAAAAGCCGGCAGGTCTCTCTCGCTACCCGCTCCAAATACCCCTATGGGATTCAGATTCATTTATTTTCTTAAGACTGGTGTGCAAGTTAAAAGTGTATGGCTTTTGCTCCAGTGTACAACATTCCTATATTCAAATTTTTCTGCGCTGTCACACACAGACAAACCAAGTGGATGAACTACAGAGAAGGCATAAGGATACTCAGTCTCTCACTAGCGTTCCTTAAAATCCCAGTGACACCATCCTTTCTGCCACCCCCTGTCACCCTTTGCAATTACAGGATGCGCAGCAGAGATGCCCGAAGCAGAGCTTTCTTCAGTAGCCACGTGTCTAGTGTATGCCTAAGAGCCGGTTTTCGGACAGACCATGAAAGGATGCCTCAAGCCAGAAAGAATCGAATCCGGGTCACGAAAACACTGCCTTGACAGACTGTGCTGCTGTGGCAAATGATCCACAACCTCTCGGGAAGGAGGCTCGCTGCTCTCCCCTTCCACCTCCCACCCTTATGAGGATTGGATTCCAATTTACTTCGGGAGCGCATCTCTGCCCTGATACCAACTTTCCTCTTGGACACTCCTCTCAAGTCCTGCTCTTCAACCCCCAGCTTGATTTGGAAAGGAGCAGGTCTCCTCGGATGCACTAGGCAGTTTCCACCTAGGTTAGGAGGGATGGCGGCACGTTTTGACCCACGTGCTTCTTCTCCCGACAAGTGCCTCCACGGACCCCCCCAACCACCAGAACCCAGTTTGCACAGGTTCAGGACACAGAGCCAGAGAGTATCCTCAAAAATCAATTTTGCCCTTAAGCGTTTCCCGTTGCCCTTCCTCCTCCCATCCCACGATGCAGTCTGAGTCTTTCTGGAGCTCCATCCACCCATCCTGCTCTCCTTCCTGGCGCCTGACTCCTGGGTAGCTGGTAGAGAGCCCCACCCTACCCCCGGTGGTGCCCTAGCACCGGAGCGTGACCTTACCTTTTTGAGCCAGCACCTCTTAGTGTTTCCAGGTACCTAGGTCGAGAAAGGTGATAACAGAAGCCATAAAGGAGCTATCTAGAGAGCAGGACCAGTTTGCTAAGGGCAGGTTTGGTTTCTGGAGTCTCTGTCCTGCAGGATCCAAGAGACTCGTGAGCGCCTGGGTCTGCCAGGGAAACGACACGGGATGTTGCGCGCGGTTCTTGGGGCGCCTGTGTGTGTGTGCGTGCGTGTTTTGGTGTGTATGTGTGTGTGCGTGCGCGCATGTGTGTGTATGAGAGTGAGGGTGTGACGGGGGCTCCCACGTGCCCAGCCTGCCTGTGCTGCCGCCCCCGGAGAGGCTGCGGGGGAGAGGAGGTGGTAGCGGGCTGGACCGGACGCGGAGGAGAGAGCCAGGTCTGCAGGCTTGGAGCCGCCTCTCCTCCCCACCACCCCATGACGCAGAGGCTACTGCGGCTGCCCGCTGCGTCCTCCCAGTGCGCAGGGCTAGGCCGGCGGGATGCTGGGTTGATTTGGGGAAGCCCTACTTTAAGCAAATAAAACAGATTCTCCCCTCCCCTCACATCTCCCTCCACTACTCCCCGAGCCATTCTAACATCTGTCTTCTAACCCACTCAGCTAAAATGATGGGCACTAGCTGCCTACTCAGTCTTTGTCTATGAGGATAACATTTGCAGGGGTCCTGCTCTCCTACTCTCCTAGATTCAGTAAGTCTACAGATGAGGGATTCTGGGCTTTCTCCCCATACCACCATTTACATATTTTATGAAAGAAAGGCTTTGCTTCTCAGCTGATTACTAACAGTCTCAAGGGTTCTATTAGGTTGTATAAAGTTAAAGTGGCAAGCTGGCCCTCACACTAAGTTTGTGTTTAACTATCAGATTCTTTACAAGAGATGTCTACCAGTTGCAGTCTGACTTACTTCCAGTATTCAGAACATGCTTCCAATTTAGCCACTTGGAGAACTCCTAAAATATACAGCGCTGAACACAAAGCTATGCCTCCTTTGTAAAATCACTGAAAAGTTTCCAAAACATAGTCCCTAGAACTATGATCTAGGTATTAAATTTATGGTCATTGACACTTAAAAATTCTTAATGAATTGCAAAATGACCCTAGAACATATTGCTGAAGAATGGGTTTCATTCTTGAACGAGATACATTTTTTTTATTTCCGGATGATTAATATCAGTAAAAGTGGTGTGCCCTTATAGGCCTTACAAAGATCCATCCTTTTGGTTTTAATTGTTCATATCCAATTAAGACTGACTTTAGTAGTATAGCCACTAACTAAATACGATTTCTTAAAGTAAGAAATGAAACGTCTTGGAAAGAAATCACAAGACCTGAATTTCAGGTCAGAAGATTGCTACTAATCCTTTTAAAGAAACCAAGAGAGCTTTTTCCCATCAGCCTCTCTTCAAATTCACCTTTTACAAAAATATACTAAATGTCAAAGTTTATCCTTGGAAGCAGCACCTTTCCTCTGCCACTGTTGATGTTCTTCAATAGGGGAAAAAAAAAAAAAAAGAATAAGAAAAAATTGAAACATCTCCAAGGAGCTTCTTACTCAAGATCTTAGATAATAATGTAGCTTTTTTTCTTCACATACTGGTGACAGTCAATTGTTCATGGAGACTTATACATTGCCTTATATGTTGAAAGAGAAATCTTAATACTTTAGGAAAGGAATTTCAGAAAATGTATAATACTGTCCTCTAAAATCAAAATTAGATTTCTCTGCTACATGGGGGGAATATGTTTATTTCCATGGCTAGCTTCCTTGTAACCAATACATTCTCTAAGTCCAGGTCTCTTATACTACTCCACTGATAATTGACCTCTACTTTAAATGCATGTAGCAAGCTACTTCTCATAAAATATATTGACGTCCCTAATAAGGACTGGTATTTGATGTCCATAAAGAAAAGTTGAGAAAAACAACAGAAACACAAAACTTGTGGCCAAGTACTTGAGGATTTTATTATACTTTTCTTAATCTCTTCAACTAGTTAGTATAGGGAATTTTCCTCACAGATTTAAAGAAAGATGACATGCAGACCAAATAAATAAATAAATAATTCAAAATTTATAGACCTAGTTAAAAATGAAACTTAGAGATACTGCCTTGTGTGGATCTGTCCTTAGTTCCAGCTTTGAAATATTCTGTAAGATTTTAACTAATTTAGAGATTTCTAAATGAGAGGAAATGGAAAAAAATTAACAAGAGGCACCCAGAAGACAACAAGTGGGTCAGTCGTGGAAAGATTGTCCTGCTGGATGCGGGGAACTCCAGCTACAGGTAAAAAGTATTTATGTTTCATTGAACAACAATGCTTTCAAGATTTAAGCACAAATTGCTAATATCTGTTATGCTAGCAAATAGCTCTCCATCATGCTGTACAAAATGACCACATGGTTTTGATGTAGAGGAGGGGACAGAACCCAGAAGGAGACCAGAATCAAAGTAAAGGACGGTTTGTCTCTGGAAACACACTCTATTTAAAATAGCAATAATCAAATATATGATCAATGTATTTACACCACAAGAAATAATTTATAAATTTTTTATTTGATATTTCTACGCTAGCTGAGGAAAGATTTATAAGCATACTTGTAATTTCAATTTTACCTCTTATAATTTATGGTGGCATTTTGTTCCTATGCATTGATGTTTATGATATAAATTCTGTTGGAGTTTTGAGTCATATTTTGTACCCTGACACTTATTTTTACCCATTATATCAGGCATATTGGCTTCAATATATACTTGAGAGATGTTTCAGTGGATATGAGCACTTACTACACTTAACATGAGAACCCGAGTTAGGATCCCCATCACCCACATACCCACATAGAAAAGAGGCCAGCATGGCTCGAAGCAGGGGTATCAAAGATAGGAGAATGCTTAGACCTTGCTGGATGCTAGACTAGCTTCAGTTCCAGTGAGAAACCCTGTCTCAGGGGAATGAGGCTGAAGGTAATTGAACATGACATCTGATATCTGGCTCCTATGATTACAGGCACATATGCTATACAAACACAAACATGCACATGTATACATATACTCACAGACACACATGAAAGAAAAAGAATATGTTTGCTTTTTATTTATCCATGTAGTAATTGTGTATTTTAATCTTTGAATATGCAACCTTCACTTACAGTCCCATTTTCCCAATCTGAGTTTTCTTTCTTTTTTTTTTTTTTAAAAAAAAAAAAAGAAGTGGTTCCTTTTTATTTCAGAGTTTGTTTAGATTTCACCTCTACATTTACACTTTCAAAGGGAAAGGGTGGCTTCAAGTTAAGCCATGTGTATTCTAATAACTGAGTTAATATGTTTTTACAGAGGATATTCAGAGTTCCACAATAATGATCAAATAGATTAGAAGAAACTCCTACAACAAGTTGTTAACAGAAAAGAGAATAATAAAAGTAGCATTTTAAATAGTTGAAATATAAATTAATAAGACTAATAGAACTGTATATAACACAAGGGAGTGGGGAAGAAATAGAGAGAGAGACTTTTTGGCATAGAAAATTTATCAGCACTATAGTCACTTTGGATTTTAGAAAACAGAAAATTTAAATCGTGAAGAAAACTTTGGAATGTTTACTAAGTAGTAAGAAGTCAACTAGTGGAAGATCAGATCAAGGTTTGCTATGACTCAAAGGTGAAGGAAGACCAACCATCATTTCTGAGATGGCATAGACCCTGGCCTCCCAGTTTTACCTTATAAATGACTTCCATAGCAGCATTATAAAATGGATAGACTTAGAGGACCTTGTTATACAGGCCACAGATTGAATTTAGTTCCAGGGAACTTGGGACTTTTGTCACTCTCCGGTACATGCGATTAGAATGCTTACAGTTTTATACATATTATATCTAGCTACTTCTGCCAATTTCAAAAATCCAGTGTTGGTGTGAAAAAAGTGACAAAGGAAATCTCCTCCTGTGCTTAACACAGAACACATTAAGCAATAAATACTTTGTTTGCTATAAAGTAATTTTTTATTCTGATCTAATATGCAAATGATCTAAAAATTTTATTTATTTAAAGGAATTTCTTTCATTTTCTAAGCATCTTCTAGGGCACAATATCACAACCATATTTCTTTATCAGTAATCTTGGAACTTTGGATAGGACCCAGAATCTGTGGCATTGTGAACTGATTATTGGGTATCAGTCTATAGATATAATCACTAGAGAGTCACAGCATAGCACTTTCAGGCTACAGTCAATTTTATTTCTCATTTTTGTTGTTGTTGTTTTTAATGAATGTGATAAAACATAAATTTTTCCATAAGATTTTTCCAAACATAGAATTAATCTTTGCTTGTTCTTTGTTTTCTTTTAAGCTTAATAGAAGCAAATAGTAAGCCAAAAGCTATTCAAGATACATTAAGTAAGCAGTGTACTTTCTATCATATAAACACATATGTGTTCTACTCTACAGGCTCTTGTGTACCACTATGGAATCCTTTCTTCTTAATTGGATACATATAAAAGAATGACATCCAGCAAAGCAGGAATAATAAACACATTGCAGCAACTGTCCTCAAAGAATTCTTCAAGAATTACAAAGATAACATTTAAGTTGAAAATAAAAATGCATATGATAATTCATGTTGAATGAGGATTTCACACATAAACAAAGGCGAAGCTGCTAAATATAAATCAATTAAATATAGACAAGAAACTTATACAGAAGGAGCCACAAAATTCATGAACAGCACAGTATAAAACATAAGCAATGTAATTCCCATCAAATTTCTGCATTTGAGGTTGAAATACTACAAACTAGCAGCTCCTATTTGATTACATTATTTCCAGACAATTAATAGTTCATTAATATTTCTCAGACTCAGCTTTACCTCTGTTCCCTAATGTTTTTATTCTTTTTATCTTCTAACATCAGGGCGAATATGACCTCATATATCACTTTAAAGGAATCATTAAAAGTTTACATCACAGATTCTAGAATTGATTTACTTCCTTAAGGATAGTAAGGATGTGTACCTAAGATATATAATAAGATTTTTAGTTACCCTTGATTTGACAATAAAAATGGAGCTTCATAAACATTGGAGGAAAGATACTTAGTATAGGAAATATAACTTTAAATATGTGGCTGGAAACATGATAAAACATAGACGTTTAGATCCATTGTGGTTAATGATAGCATTAAGCAAACTCTGGAATTATCTGAAGATGAGCCTCTAGGCACTATGGTGGTGGTGAGGAGAGTATCTTAACTAATTTAATTGAGTTAAACCAGTGTGTCATTATTTTCTGACTGGAATACTGGACTGTAGAAATGGAGAAAAGGACCTAAACAGCAGTAGACAAGTCATTACTCTCTGTTTTCTGGTCTTGGATGTGATGTGAGCAGCACTGCATGCTTCTGCCTAACTGATGTCCTTGTCACGATGGACAATGTCCTTGAACTGTAAACCTAAATTAATTCTTCCTTTTTAAATCACTTTTAAAAATATTCTATTAGAGGATCAGATAGTCATTGGCATTTTAAGATTCAAGCAATATAGTATGTAGAGGTTTAAGGAAAGTCAAGAAGCCCTATAACTGGAGTGACTCTCATGAGAAAGGCAGCTTGCCATTTATCTCTATATTTTGTAATTTTAAATTATTTTTTAAAAAATCAATTTATTCCAATTCAGAAATAACAACATAACACAAATTGTTTAAGGGAGACATTCAAACACATGCCCAGTTTCATATTTTAGTAAAAGTTGATGTGATTACCATTATAGGCCTCTCTGAAGCAGTGGAGTTTTGGTTGGTATGACAGTGTCTTTCAAAGAGCATTGGTGTTTATGACAGTCATTAGAACCTAGAGGGAAAGAAAATTATTAGAAACAAATGTCTCTTTAAATATAAGGAATGGGTGGCATGTTGTCTATTTCTTCTGAAATGTAACAGTGCCTCTTGTGAAGGGGGCACAAGAGACTCCTCACAAAATTTATAAAATTCAGAGTGACAAAAGTCACATGATCCCCTCCCAGTTATGAGAGCGCAAAACAACCACTAGAGAGAGGAGACTGTTGGAGCTGCCTAAAAGATATAAAGTGAGCTCCAGGGATGAAGCTTCCTATGACATTAGTGGGGTCAAGGTGACTCTTACATGATGCAGTTGACATTGTTTACCTTTGATCCATGTTCTTTTAAGTAAATCAGATGACTAGTTAGCTAGGCTAAACTTGGATAAAATCAAATCTTTGGTCTTTTGATGTCTGGTCTGGAGGGAGTAGATGCTTTTCATGTCTCTACAGGAAAAACCACACAATACCGCGGTACTGTAGAGACAAAAGCCAATCCAAATAAAAGTACCCTGTGACTCCTAGTGACACTTAAAGAGTTGTGTCCACCCATTGATTGCCTTCTCCTCCATATACTCCTTTTCATTCTTGAGTCTATCTATCTCCCACTCTTCTCTTTCCTTATCCTTGTTTTTAATTGTTTATATTGGACATTATTCTGGCTGTATTGATCTTATGAAGTGAATTTTGATGGTTTCACATGTTACTAAATTGTTAAATAGCATGTGTATTTCATTTAGGAAAAATATCTTCATGGAAAAATTAAAATCAATTAGTTTATAAAACTATCTGGGCATAGAAGCCCAGGTAATGATATGTCATATTTTTCAGTCTTAAAACATCTATTTAGAATTAGCTCTTTCATTGTAGTTGTTTTGGAAGTTTCTTTTTAAGAATCATAATATCAAATTAATCTCAAATATGTATAACACTATTAACTATCTTTAAAAAATCAGTTCTCTCACTAAGCCTGCAAGGTCCTATAAGAAGTTATCATGGGGGGGGGGAGGCTGGAGAGATGGCTCACTGGTTGGGAGCACTGATTGTTATTCCAGATGACTAGGGTTCAATTTCCAGCACCCACATCGCAATTCATAACTATCTGTAGTTCCAGTTGCAAGAGATTCAACAACCTTCACAGATACACATATAGGCAAATACCAAAGCAAATAAATAAATATTTTCAAAAAAATAAGTTATCATAGATTGGTTGCCTGAAGCAATAAACATTTCCTTTCCCAGTTCTAGAGGCAGAAGTGTATGGTAAGGTACTGTGAAATGTGGAGTTTGATGAGATGTTCTTCCAGGAATGCAGATGCCGACATGTCATCATCTGGCACAGAGAAGGGGGAAGTAGAGCAATCTACTGATGCTTTTCCTACTAAGGACACTAATCACATTTGTAAGGGTTGACCACTCATGATACAATTACTTCATTATGGATTACCCCATACAAGCCAGGCTTCCTGCTCAATTCACCACCTCAAAACTTCAGGTGCTCACAACTCAATGAATGCTTTTTATATATTTTAAACTTGCTCCATAGTTCTGAAGCTATAGTTTCTTCTTCCATGCTTAGTGTCCTGTGCCTTCTCACTGTGGACCTTACCAAAAAGAGAAAACTTAGTAGAGTGCTCATCTCTTACCTTAACAAGAAGGAAGAGTGGGAACTAAAACTGAATTATGCAATAAACACAAATTGCTCTTACAGGATTGGCAGGTTTATGTCCTGGCACCTTCACTGTGGCTGATGGAATGTGGCTCCTATTCTGATGTTTTGTTCTGTGTAATAGTCATGTCATTGTTTTGTTTTATATAGAGAACATTAAAGACATTTTGGCACCCCCCCTTGTTTTGTCTCATTAAAAATGGAATTCTATTGTACATTTCTACAAATCCTAGAATTTCTATGCTTTTTTAATTTTACTTTCAAAGATTCAAATCTTGGTGTGCCTAAACTTCCTGACACATGAGGGGCTGACACACTTGAGCCTGAGAAGACAAAACTAGGCTGGCCATCATTGCAAAGCTTTATATTCTTCTAGAAATACGCTCACGTTTGTACAGCCACGTCATGTCATGTTTCTTCCTAGTTCACTGAACACAAGTCTGAGTCCATCTAAGGTGATATAAAAATGTTTATTATGAAGTGACACAATCAATTTAAAGAATAAAAAATAATACTCTATGTGATTTCCATCTCTATATCAGGTTAGGATTTATCATTGTCATTTCTTTTAAAAATTATTTTTTTAGTTTTTATTATGTACTCAGAAATCCCTTTAGGATCTTACTTGGTCATCACCCAAAATGAGGTGATTGCTTGTGCTCCTATCATCATCTTAGCCAGAAACATTAGCTAAATTATAGATACAGAGAATCTTATAGGATTTGAATAATGCAAAAAATAATCATGTGGTAGGGCCACATTTTACTGATATAGAGGTGTTTAAAATATGCAATGATGCATGTCACATAAGAAAAACAATGCAAAAATGAATCCTCTGGAGCTAGAGCAAAATTGCAACTTCCAAGTAAATTCATTAAATAAATATGTATGTGTGTGTATATGTATATATATTCAGTTTAATTTAGTATACTTTCATGAATTTTATATGAGTATAGGAACCTAAAGAAAATATAACTTCAGCAATGAGCTGTATTTCATGTCTTGAATTTTTAATACTGTTTTCCAAGATTACTATTTCCAAAAAATAACCAGTTTCTGAAAGGAATGAATGTGTCTAGACATGGTATTATGTCATTTCAGATAAGCATGAAAAATGGTCCTTCTGTCACAAAGCTTACAACAAAAGTAAACCCCAAGGGTAGTTTTAAAGACTTTAAAATTGCTTTTAAATTTTGTAAATTTTGATCATGGAGTACAGTAGGAACAGTAATTAAATATAATTCAATATAGGGCCCTACATTGACCTTTCTCTGCATTCTGAGCCTTACGGTAAGGCTTGTGGATTTCTAGATGCACATTCTGTGCTCTACATCATGTCCAGTATATTTCTGCCTTCCTTCCTGTGGACATTAGAAGAGGAAGGTTAAGCTGTTTACCTCTAGTCAGTAATTTTCCAGCCACCTGGAGAATTTCCACTGTGCTCCCACCCAGATAGCACCAGGTACATAAGTCTGAGCTGAAGTCTCAATAAATGGCATGTAGCATTCTCCTTGCACAAATGATCCAAGCATCTGTGTCTTTCAATCTTCAGGCTTGGGCCTGACTCATGACCCAGGTACGGCAGGTGCTACAGTTGGAGGCCCCAGCGAGATCAGCAATTTGAGATAACCTGACATACAGTCCTTGGGAGAGGTTGAGAATGAATTGAAATAATCTCCAGACCTGTGCCTGACTCACTGCTCAGTGAGATCTGAATTTGGGATACTCTAAGAGATCACTCTCAGGAGGCTGGCCAGCAGGTAAGATAAAGGTTAAGGGTGGATTGAAGCATGGGTGGCAGTAATTCAGTACAGGTTTTAAATTAGCATTTAGTTACAGTTAAAAGAAAAAAACAAGGGTACACTTATTAAGACACAGATTGCATAATAATTTATTCAGGTTATATTGGAACATTAAGAGTTTGAGAAAAGTAAAGAAACAGGGCACCGTTATTAAGATAAGACTGTGCAAGAAATTTGTAAGGTTGTACTAGAGGTTGAGGAGATAGTTTTGAAGGAAAGAAGAGTTTTGGTAGTTCCTCAGGGGGCTAGAATTGCACAGTTTGCACTCAGTAAAAAATGTGCTTTTGAACATAAATGTGTAGGTGAAAGAGGGTGAAGAGCTGTTGTGAACCTTTGAGGAGGGAGATATTAGGAGTTTTGGAAAAGAGGTTGAGGAGAAGGAGGAGGAGGAGGAAGCAATTTTCAAAAAGCACTGGCCTGTTGCTTGGCCACTGCAAACCGCTTCTGCTGCCTTAGAGAGTGTGGGGGTACTGCCTTCCGGGAATGTAGCTCACAATACTTGACCTGGGCTGATGATGAAGGACAATCAGGGGTGTTTAAACCTTTTGTCCTGGAGCACCTTCTGCTTAAACCTCTGGTACCAGGACCTGCTTCAGGCTATGGGAATGGTTTTGTACCAAACTCATTCAGAGAAGGTTGGCTGATTAGGGATTTGTTCCTGCAACAGGGCTTGGCCCACATTTACAGGATGACTCCCAGCCAGTAGCAGAGAAATATGTAGTTCAGACCCTTGTTTGACATTTTGCAGGGGAATTCTGATCTTACCTCCCCTTGGCATTTTTCGCCTCAGGCTAAACAGTGTTTAAGTCTTGTAGAAGAAAGCCTTGCAGGATCCCATACCTATTATATAGATTTTGCTCAGCCTTTGATGCAAATTATTTTTCCTTCAGAGCACAGCCCTACTGGAGTTTTTTGGCAAATGGAACCTATTCTTTAAGTGCATGCTCATGTCTCTCCTGCTAAAATTGTTTTGTCTTATCCCTTGGCTATATTAAATGTAGTTCAAAATGGATTTAAGCTAATCCTACAAACATTTGGTATTACACCACATAAGGTTATTACACCATATACTAATGAAGAGTTACAGTGGCTACAAGCCACTAATTCAGAATGGACTGGTTTGGGCTCACATTTGTGTGAATTTGATAATCATTACCCTTCTTCTAAGTTGACTACTTTTTTAAGGCCCATCCAGTGTGATTTCCCAGAGTTATTTCTTTACAGCCCTTAAAGAATGCTAGGAATGTGTTTACAGGTGGGTCCTCCAATGGTCATGCATGTGGTTTCTTCACCACATACAGAGGTGTAAATCACAGAAGCTAAATCTGTTCAGGTGGCAGAACGTCTAGCTGTACAGTTGGCCTTAAATACATATTCTTCTGAACCATTTAATCTGCTTACTGGTAGTCATTATGTAGCACCCATCCTTGGCCCTTTGGAAACTAGCTATACTGCACCTGTAAGAAAAGTGTTTCAGCTTTTATTAAAAATTCACGCTTTATTTGGGGACAGAACTTAGCACCTCTATATAGGCCATTTATGGGTTCATTCTGACCTTCTTGGACCTGTGAGTGAGAGTAATTCTCTTGCTGATCAGCTTACCAAAGCAATATTCTATGTTTAATGCTTTTAATGATTCTGTTCAAGCCCATCACCAATTTCACTTTAATGCTGGGTCTTTGAAATTTCATTTTAAGATCACTAAGCATCAAACCATTCAAATAGTCAAAAGGTGTCCTTTATGCACAGAATTTCTGTAAGTATCCCATTTTGGAGTGAAGCTTAAGGACATTGTCCCTAATCATATTTGGCAGATGGATGTTACTCATATTCCCTCCCTTGGAAGGATGGCCTATGTCCATGTTTCCATTGATACTTATTACCATCTTATTTTTGTCTCTGCACATTCTATGGAAAGGTTAAGGATGTTAAAAGCCATTGCTTACAGGCATTTGCTTACATGGGGGTCCCAAAAGAAATTAAAAGAGATAATGGCCCTTCCTATACTAGTTAGGGTTTTGCTAAATTTTGTGCTGATTTTGTCATTTCCCATAACACTGGGATTCCTTATAATCCTCAGGGCCAGGTCATTGTGGAGAGTTTCCATCATACTCTTAAAACCTATCCTTTTATAACTAAGAAGGGAGAATATTACCTCCCCCAAAGACCATTTATCCTTTATTCTTTATATTTGAATATTTTTAACTGTGGATTCTCAGTCATGTGCTGCAGCTGATAGTCAGTAGAGGCCTAGAAACATGACCTTACCTCAGGTCAAATAGAAAAATCTGGCTGATGGCACTTGATATGGATCAAACCCAGTTCTGGTGTTGGGGAGAGGGTCTGTTTGCTTTTTTCCACAAGATAAAGACAACCCTGTTTGGGTGCCTGAGTGTTTGGTCTGCACTGTGAATACTCCTGGATAGCAGTCTCCTGGGACAGAACCAACAGATTCAGTGGGTATTGGTAAAGAATCCCCCATTGTTGATGCCAGTGGGGCTGGATAGCTCTGCCTGGCCCCTTCTTCTGTCCATTAATTATTCCATGGGGAAGCCTGCTATTCTGGCTGATTTGTCTGAGGACAATATCTCTATGTGTGGAATCTTACTGGGATTCCTAGGTTTTTGAAACTAAGAGTGTATGCATTGCCTTAAGCAACACATCTATTGCTGATTTCTTTACCAACACCACCAAGGCTTCGGTGGCAGGCCTTTGTGAGGTATGGATGCACATTAATGTTAACTCTAGTATGGGAGCCTGTCAATTCTGGGCTCCCCAAGTCAGTCGATGCTGGCTGGGTAGTATGGGCTTTGAGTGGGGTTTGCCCATACTGTGGGCCGACTGTATTGTGGCCTTTACCTGGATGCTTGCACCATTTGTAAGTAACCTGTGTGTGTGTGGGGGGGGGGCATCCTTGGCTACCATTGCTGTTATATATGCCACCTATTTAAATGGAACTGCCAGATGGAATGAATCTGATTATTTTGATTCTTCTTTACTCCTCCTTTCCTTTTTGTGGTGATAAATGATTTTTCTAATGTGTCTGGGGCATGCTGCTTGGCTTATGACTCAGACATATTTCTAGATCACTCTTGCATCTTAACTCAACCCATTATTCTTATCTTGTTTGGCCAAATGGCTTGGTATTTTTTCTCAGAGCAGTATTTTAGTCTTCTTTCCTCTACTTCTGTTGGTGTCTCTGCTCTGTTCATCTTCTTCTCAGATTTTTCTTAGTCTGGTAGCCCCACCCATACTTCCTGCCTGCCTTCTGGTCTATTAGCATTTTATTCAACCAGTAGTAGCAAAAAATATTTACAATGTACAAGAGTATAATCTCATAGCATACTAATCAGAAAATTAGAGGCTGTGATGAAAATATTAGTTTGGAAATGTATCCAAATCATATTCTAGAGAGGTGCTTGATTATAATATTAAAGAACTGTGGCATAAAGACATGAAAATTAGACACCTATAGGTATCTTTTGTGCCTTCTCTACAGGTAGCATGTGCTGAGTCCTAGCGTAAGTGAACACTATAATGGTACTCTGAAAGGTTGGAAAGATGTGTGGAAGGTGAGAGACAATGCAATGTTAGAGAAAAGTACATCTTGACCAATACTACAAAAAAAAATTCCAAAGGAATTTGAGGTTAATTAGATATAGTTTTCTAGAAGACTATAAACTATTAACCAAAATTTGAGTAATTGAAAAGTAAATATTGTCCTTCACTAAACAGAGAACTTCAAGAATAATCAAGTTAGATCTAGGAATCTGGAGGCATCAAATATTTACTAACTAGCACAACTGCTAGAAATCACAAGAATTCTGCTCCAATACCTCATAAAAGAGATTCTCATTCTAACCATGTTTACATTGTCTAGATTTTATACAAGGTTAAAAAATAGTGAAATAAGTTTGTAATAAGAAAAAAACCATTTCAGTTCTGAGTTAGTTATCATAGTCCAATTATAATTGTCATCAAAGAGACTTCATCCAGTAATTGATGCAAACAGATGAAAAGACCCATAGCCAAACACTAGACTGAGTTCAGAAATACTGCTGAAAAGGAAGGAAGGATTGTAAGAGCCATAGGAGGCAAAGACATCACAAGAAAACCCACAGAAACAATTAACCTGGGCTCATAGGAGTGCACAGAGTCTGAACCAACAACCAGAGATCCTGCGTGGGACTGACCTAGGCTTTCTACCTATATGTGACAGTTGTGTAGCTTGGTCTACTTTTGGGACTCCTAAAAATGGGAGCAGAAGCTGTCCTTAATATTTCAGCTTGTTCTTTTGAACCAATTTCTCATACTGGATTGCCTCAGTCCTTGCAATAGGACTAAGCACCTCCTTAATATAAAGGAGATTTTATATATATATATATATATATATATATATATATATATATATATATATATATATATAATACCAAGGAGGTGCTTTATATTAAGGAGGTGCTTAGTCCTATAGCAACTTGATATGCCATACTTTGTTTCTGTACCAATGGGAGGCATGCCCCTTTCTGAACAGAGGAGGAATAAATTGGAGGAAGGGCAGAAGATGTGGTTGAGGGAATGGGGGAGATGAGGGAGGAAATTGTAGTTGGGATATAAAATAAATTAATTAATTAAAAAGGCATCTGTCAAATAATTTCTTAGCATCAATTTATTTGTTTAGGAAGTATAATGAAGATGGTTGTACTTCCTTTGTAAACAATACACAATGGTTTTTAGATTTACCTAAAATATCATAATTTCATTTTTCTCCATTGCTGAATAGAAAACCATTGTGTAATCACCATTCTTTTACCATGTATCAGTTGAAGGACATTTTAAAATGTTAGTCTATTTTCTCACAATTGTGAATAGGATGACAATGAATCTGGTCAAACAGGTATCTATCTGTAGAGTAGAAGCTGTAGTTTGGAGGGCATATGTCAAGGAGCAATTTACATGAATCATATCATATAACTATTTTTTAGCGTTTTGGGAATTTTCCACACTTATTTTCATAGTGACAGCACCAGATTACAATTCCATCAATAATCAATGAAAGTTCCTCTTTCTCCACACCTTTCTTCAGCAAATGGTGGTGGAAATTACTTATAAAACTAGTCTAGTCTGCCAATTCCATATGACACTCATTCACTGTAGACTGATGGTCTCCAAGCAATGTACTTTTCATGTAAATATTTTTGAACATCATAAAGTTCAAAAGAAACTTGCAACTTAAAGTCTAAAATTATATTTGACAAGTTTTCATAGCTTCTGGCATCCTATTAGCCAAAACATGTTCCACAGGTGATAATTATGACATATAATATTTCTGCCATAAGTGAAAAGGAAAGGACCCAGGATTTATGTGTACAAATATAATGGAAGAAGATCACTTAAATGAACTAAATAATTGTGTGTGGGATGTAGACACTCTCCTGGATTTCTCCTTTTTACAACTGACTACATCACTTTTGTCTGGGAAGTTCAATTTCTCTGTCCTTGACTACTATAATCCTAACCTTAGTTTGATGTCATTATCTTCCATGTGTAGGTACAATTTATTCAGCTTGAGTCATTCATCATGAAGAAAAGCAATTTGTTAGTCACTCCATTTCTGTTAGGTTCAAGCTATAGAAAGTAAGTATCATTGTTCCTGGCAGAAGACCTATAATTTTGCTAGGCATCTGCTTTTTCTTTCTAAAAGCATTTTGAAATAGGGTAAGAAACCAAACCATGTGATTAAATTGCTGCCAGTTTCTTTCTATATAGCACATAGACCATAAATTCTGTATATAGTTAATTTACTATGATTGGAAAAAGTCTTACTAATCAAATGAGATGAAAAATAATAAAGAATCTGGTGCTAGCATTTCTTTCACTTTTCAGAGCATTGTATATGAGCCAATTCTATTGTTTCAGAAAACATTCTTCAGATTGATCATCTTTTGGGACTCTTTCCATTTCTAACTGTTGCTCCACAAACCTTTATATACCAAATACAGCACCAGACTTAGATATACAATCTGTTATATTTAAATCTCAAATACACAGTTACACTAAAATATTTTGACTTGTTCTTCTGGCCATCACAAAGAATCAGGGTGCCCCTGATGGGGTCTGAAATTCAACTGTATATATACTTTAGAATCCCTCAATATTTTGTGCTTCAAATTCCCTGTATAAAAGATGAAGAACATGGCACCTAAAACACAGGATAGTTACAAAGATTAAGAAAAATGTAAAGGTGCTGGGGAAATGGCTCAGTCTTTAAGAGGACTAATTGCTCTTCCAAAGGGCCTGGGTTCATTTCTCAGCACCCACATGGTATCTAATAATTGTCTGTTAACTCCGGGATCTGGCACCCTCACACAGACATGCATGCAGGCAAAACGCCAATCAAAATAAAATAAGAATAAATACATTATTTTTAGAAACCTGTCTAAAAAAAACCAAGAAATATTTATTTTTAAAATGTAAAAATTTAGACTAGTTCCTGGCATGCATAGAATGTGATTACGTATTTATATATGAATATGTATTATAATCACAAGTTTGTCGTGTGTGTGTGTGTGTGTGTGTGTGTGTGTGTGTGTATGTGTGTGTGTGTAAATTCTTTATACTGGGGTTCTTTTGAAGTGTCTGAATGTGAGAAGGCATTTATCATGTACTTTCTTGTTCTTTGCCCTCGCATAAATTGTTATATTGAACTTTCTATTCTTCTTCAGCGAATGGTATACCACTTAATCTTTACAGCATAGTTTAACTTATGATATAGTGTAAAACAGAGAACCAAATGAAAAAGAGTTGTATATATTCTGAATACTCTAGGTAGAAAGTGTGGAAAACTGGACACAAATGGTAGATATAATAAGGTCTTTTTTTAAAAAAAAAAAAAAAGATTTATTTATTTATTATGTATACAGTGTACAGAAGATGTCATCATAGATAGTTGTGAGCCATCATGTGGTTACTGGGAATTGAACTCAGGACCTCTGGAAGAACAGTGAATACTCTTAACCTCTGAGACATCTCTCCAGCCCCAATAAGGTCTTAATCTATAGAAGGCATGGAAACAAACAAACAAGAAAAAAGCAAAGCATACCCAAGCTGCAAACCACAACCACTGAACAGCTTGGGATCAGAAACACCCTGGACTGACTCCTTGGATCCCACTCCCCCTAGAGGAACACTCGACTCACTCTTGAGGGAGGGGGGAGAAAACTGCACCCGCCAGGAGTGGAGACTGAACTAAGCAATATTGGGACAGTGGGACCATGGAACTGCCTGCAGCCTGCCCAGGGATGGGATGGGGATTTGTGGAGAAGAAAGAATGACCTGATGTGGTGGGAGGGGGAAGGGACCTTGAATAAGGATATACAAGTTTAGAAAGTGTGACTTCTTTGTTCATAATAGAAATAATAAAAAAAGGAAAAAAAAAGAATGTGAGGAGTTAAAAGGGGGAGACCATCTAAAACTTCTCTGTCAAGCATTTGTGTTTTTTTGATATCTGTGACTTCATTAGCTGATAAGTGTAGTTCTATTTACTTGTACATATATTGGGATACATAGATACTAAAATCACTCTTTATGCTTTAAAAAAAAGGCATGGAAACTTAGGCCATAAGAAAAAGCTTCACATTTGTAAATAATAGCAATAATAATAATAGTAATAATAATAATAATTCTTCATTGTATCAGAAGAAAACTATGCAGTTATGCAGTTCAGGGAAATCAGATAATTTGCTGATAGATATCTAGTTGAAAACAAAATTATAGCAAGAAAAAAATATTTGCATCTGTGGTAATGTTTTGTTTATGCACTAACAAATAAAGCTTGCCTGAAGATCAGAGGACAGAGGCAGCCACTACTTAACCACAGAGGCCTGACAATGGTGGCTCACACCTTTATTCCCAACATTTGGGAGAAGGAAGCAGAAGAATCAGAAGTTCAAGACCACCCTGGGCTACATGAGATTGATCCGTTGTAAAAGAGAAACAGCCTGGCTGTTTCACAACTTGAATCCCAGCACATGGGATTACATGCCTTTGATCCCAAGTACTTGGGAGGCACATGCATTTAATCCCAGCACTAGGGAAGTAGAGACAGAAAGTGATTTGTCTGAGTGGAATGATGAATATCAGATGGAAGGAGACAGGATCTTGCGGCCTGAAGATTCAATAGAGGTAAGAAGTCACTCTAGTGACCTGCTCTTTCGTTTCTATGATCTTTCAGTATATACCCTCATAGATGGCTCTGAGTTTTTATTATTAAGAACAATTAGAATTTATCTTATGTCTTTTTTTTTATGTGAATTGGTGTTTTGCCTGCTTGTATATCTTATGTCTTATATATACATTTCCATCTATGCAGAGCACTGGATCAAGTGTGGGACTCAGACATAGGGGAAGATTTGCACTAAAATGTAAAGATGCAATTAGCATACATGTCTTAACTTGAAAAACTACACAAGGAAGAAAAAAAACAAAGTAAGAAAAGGATGAAAAAAATATATTTTGAAGAGGGCTAAGTACAAATCAGAAAGAGAATTAGCAAACTGATGAAAACTCAGATAATAATCTCACGGTGGTCATAAGATTCTGTTAAGGATTCTGGTTGATTTTAGTAACATTAAGAGAAAAAATAGCAGAATAGCAGAAATCTACCCTAGAAGTAAAATGGGTAATCAGCCTATAGGTCTGTATCTGGAAAGAATATCATCAGAATTCACTCAACACTGAATTCATCTTTGGTGTAACAAGGATGATGCTGTTTCTTTATTTGAATTAATCTACTCAAAAATGTGTGTGCACCTTGTTTAAAAAAATCTCAGTTTATGGGGGCTGGACAAATGTCTCAGAGGTTAAGAGCACTGACTGTTCATCCCAAGGTCCTGAGTTCAATTCCTAGCAACTACATGGTGGCTCACAACCATCTATGATGACATCTAGTGCCCTCATCTGTATACTGTATACTTAAGAATAAATACAAATAATTTTTAAAAAATCTCAGCTTAGTATTGAGAATCATTACATTTTTTATTAATGATAGTCAAAAGATCCTACATGCTTTACTTTGTATATTTGTATCTCAAAAGAATTCTCAGTGTCCTTCCTAAAATACTGAATTCTAGACAATGTTGTTTAGTCTCTGAATATAAACGTTTTCTGATTATTATACAAAATAAAAGTTCAAAGATATCATTAATTTCAATTGAAAGGAGAATGGTAACTAAGACAAATTATTAATATTCAGTTTGAGCGCCTTCTTATGACACTAGGATATATACCCACATATAATGATAATATAAAAACTCATTATCAGTTTCAACAGTTTAATCAAATATTGCATTCAGTAAAAAGTAGCATAATAATAAAATAGCAAATCATGTTTCTTTTAAAATAATTGTTCATTTTTGGAAAAAAAAGTGTATTATATTAATAGTTATGTAATTTTTAGTTTGAGAATGCAGTACAAACAACTGAAAACTAATTTACATGAAAGTAGTATTTTTATTTTGTGAATCTTATCTTACAAAATAAACATGAACATATTGTTTCTAAATACAGCAATTTCATCATATTTGAATTAGTAAAATAATATTAACAATGATATTCAAGAGAACAGGTAAAATAAATCATTCGGTGAAATCAAGCTGTAAGGCATGTGCAAAAATTAAAATCTTTCAGGAAACGATCTTGACATTACAAAAATATTTCTTAAAAGTCAGAGGCTTAATACAATGTGGATCAAGAAAGAGATCTGGCATTTTATCTCATTAAAAATAAACTCAATTTTTAAAATTTAATTTTGTAGTTAAAATTGATTATGAGAATCTCTAATTTGCATAAACCTGGCTTATTTTCATAGCAGCTGCTGAAAAATTTGTTGAACAAGTTTGAGTCTGGCAAGCATGGGTGCTGCCTGTTTTAGGAATAAAAATATCTGCAGGCATGAAAAATGTCTGTGAAGTTAGAGAAATACAAACTCAAGTTTTATATTTCTGATGTTTTTTCTTGGGAGTCATTTTCATTCATTTGGAAAGGTATGAGTAATGTTACTGGAACAAAGGGAGGGTCCTATAAATGATCTACTCCCATGCTGTGTGTAAGTGATCAATACAGCCAGCCAATGAAGCACCATTATGCCCACGTGGCTAAAGAGCCAGTGACCAGATGTCATAATGTGCATTAAGCACTTCTGGTGCTTCTGGAGCCTATGGAACTCTCTCATTTTATCTTGTTCTTCTTGAATTAGTTATTTCCGAGAACACTGAAACTTTAAAAAGCACTTTTATGGTTCTTCTTCAATTATTTCTCATGTGCTAATAGCATATTCTCTTTCTTTCTCTCTCTCTCTTCCACCTCTACTATTGTCTCTCCTCCTTTGCTCCCTTTTTATTTTCTTTTTGACTTTTGAATTATTTCAGGGCCCAGGTAATCCCAAGAATGGTGCTTCCTAAATAATTTTTATTAGCATAAATTCATTACTGACCAGAAATTCAAATCTGACTGAATCCCAGAACCTAGAAGAGAAAGTTTCACCACTAAACAAGTAACTATTTGAAACTGATACTTACTGGGAAAGGCAAAATCAACTTTCTTCAATAAAGTGTCATGGCAGACCCCATGCTCAAGAGTAGTTAGCCTATACAAAATTTATTTTATATTTTTGTGTACTTTTTGATTGTTTTGTTTTAGTATTTTTTTTGTCTTATTGTTTTTTGTTCTTATTTTTGAATTTTTGGTTGTTGTTTTCAAGAACATAAAGTTGGGTGGGCAAAACATATAAGGATCTGGCAGAGGTTGTAGAAGAAAAGCATATAATCAAATTATATTTTATGTAAAAAAATAAAAATATTAATTTTAAAAGAAGACTTTGAAAAGGACTGCAAAATTATCTAACAAACTCAGATTTTTAAAGAGCAGATGTTCCCAAAGCTTTTTGTAGGCTGAACTCTTCTGTTACACAAAGTCCTATTGGAGCTGTTATGGATAATTTATTTGAGGCCTAAACTGTCTGTAATTTATTATTACACTTACTAATGCGCTTTTCAATTTAACGAGAAATACTCTCATTTCAGCACATTCAATTTTACATATCAATTTAAATGAATGTATGGTCTTCATTAGACATGTTCTTTAATTTCTGGGATTATCTGCACTTACATTGGGGCATTTAAATCAAAATAAGAAAAGTAAAATAAAGTTGATATAATTAAATGAATTTTAACTTTACAAATTAGAGTTGTAGATTGCATCCAATAGTTTTTACTTAAAAATAAAATACATATTGCTACTCTAAGGAATAAAAATAATTCACATATTTTCATTGTGTTTGAGAGCCTATATTTTCTCTTTATAATTTACAGTTGTAGAGGTTGTTGACTATTTCTCTTGATATTATGCAGAGTAAAATAATATTTAAAAATTTTAAAGATCAAATTATATTTATTATACTAATTTATGTGTCTTTCTGAAGCCACTATACCCAAGCACACTGTGATAATTGTTTTTTAAAAGTATCATATTAGCATAAATTTACATTTTTTTGGAAGAACTTAAACTAATCATTCACTTTTCCTTCATTTTGCTACTTTTTCTCACATCCCTAATAGCATATCTTTCCTATTTTGCATTGTCAAAAATGGATACTCTTAAATTCTCTCACTATAATAATGTTGTAATTAATGAAAATATGACATGAATTAACCTTTGTAGTCATATTGTTTCATTAAAATAGCCATGAATAATTAATCTCAAACATATCCTTGAATATCAAATAACATTTAATAATCATCATAGCCTCCTAGCACTCTCAATTACATTGTTTTTTCATAATTACAGAACCTGTATAAAATGCAATTATTTATTTGTTCTACATGCTTGTATACATATACCCTCTTTATTTCATGTGGCTAGGAGTAAATGTGTTACACATACATCTTCAGTTAGTAAAGTAATGTAGGTTTCAAGGATACCAAACAATTTTTAAGAAAAGAAAAGAGAAAAAAATACTAATGTGATTATATCCTAATCTCAAAAACAAAGGAATTAATTTTTTTAAAAAGAAGCATGCAATAGATGAACAATTTATAAAACAGTAGACACACACTCCAAGGTGTCACTTTCAATAAATAAAAAGTACATATTTGATGTTTAAATCTTTATTTTCATTATTTTTACAATTCTAATTATTACTTTTGCCAAAATCAAATAGGATATTACACCAAAAGTGATGAAAAATAAGAAAAATGGAACATATACAAAAGGGCTTTCTTTCAATATCTCTGATCAAATATATAAAGTCACAGTTAAGGTTTATCTTTTTCTGTTACTCATGCCAAAAAACAAAATAAAAACAAAACATGTCTTCTGATGCTAAATCAGACCCTAAACCAAGAGCAAGGCTAGGCTCAGAGCACGTGTAGAGTAGATATCCTGTGAAGCTTTATGGAAAGCACAGCATTTCCACTCTTATGAGAACAAACATTTGCCAAATTGTTTTGCTCCTATTTCCTCTTAATTTGGTGCTGGCATATTTTATTTCTCTTTCAGATTATTCACCGTAGATACAAATTTTGGAGTAAAAGTTAGGATTACATAAAACTCAAGTCCACTATAGTGGTATGTGTTGTAACTAGAGCTCGACCCACAGGGAGACCACTGAAGCCAGAAATGGCCGGAATGCAGACAGCAAAGTTTATTGGCAACATAATACAAACCAGGCAGGGAGCATGCTTCAAGCTTTAAGCAGGAAGTAGCTGGTGCCCTTAGCTACAAGGGCGTTTTTTATAGGAAAAAGCTACAACAAAGTTGGTTGTTTGGGAGTACAGCGCTGATATGCTACTGACTGGCTCATGCTTAGGGTCCTTCTGCCCCACAGTATCTTTGGATCCCACTTGGATGGGCCCAATGGGCCCCTACCTAGGGTGGCTGGTTTTTCCCAGAACCAGTCAAGTGAGAATCTATTCCTTTCACAGACCTGGGCTGATGTCTTGGCTGATCACCCAGAGCTGGGCAGGTATTCTTCTCTCAGAACTGGGGAGGCTCCCTACTAGGTCTATTCTTTAAGGACATGTTCTTTTCCCAGGACTGATCAGGCATGACTATTCTCCCACACCTGGGCAGCATCCCCTTGTCAGAAATGAGAAACTAAACTTTATTTTACCTTTTTATAAAATAGCTACTAGAATGCAAAATGGGGTTTTTTGAGGTAAGTTTTCTCTCTTCAGTTGCAGTTTACTTCTTTTTTAATTTATAAAATAAAGTCTTTTTATCTATGTATCCCTTTGCTCCAACTCCCTTCTCCCTCTCAACCCCTCCTGGTCAGCCTTCAGCCTCCCTCCTCCCCATACCCCCATCCCCTCCCCAGAAAGGGCAAGAAGTCCCAAGGTCGATCAGTTCAGCATCCACTCCAGGCAAGTCAGATTTCCTCATCCTAATGTCAAGACTGGGTTTGTTGTTCCTCTGCAAGGAATGGGGTCTGAAGTGTCAGTCCATGTACAGAAACACAGTTTGATCCCTCCTCTTGAGGATCCACATACTGCCCATGTCAGTAGACAGTTGCCTATTCTTGGAGGCCCTATTTTCTTCTCCTGATGGTTCCCAGGTGGCTGTTCTTGATTCAGTGAGCTCCCCAGAGTTCCAGCCAGCCATCACTGTGAGAATTTTCATCATAATCCCTATCCCCTTGCTCATATAGACTCTCCTCCCCTGCTCTCAGCAGGACCAGGAACTCAGCCCAGTACTCAGCCATGTATGTCTGCCTCTACCTCTACTCATTGTTGGATGTAGGTTCTGTGATGACACTTGGGGTGGCTATTTATTTGATTATAGGGGAAGTCCTTCCTGTCTAGGCAACACCTTCACTATTGGGTGGAGACCTAGCCAGGAACATTCTGTGAGTTCTTGGAGTTTTCCCTAGCACCTGGTCTCTTTCCAAACCCACATTGGCTTCCTCTATTAAGATCTCCATCTCTTTCTTTTTCTTTCTCTCCTTGTTGTTCCTCTCACTCAATCATCTCCTTTTCTCATGATTTGTTTACTTCTACCAGAGAAAGAAAGAAAGAAAAGGTTCCATCTGAATGTAAAGATGAGGTCTAGCAGATTTTCTTAAAAATATTTGAAACTAATGACTATTGTTTCTTCTTTACCAGTAAATCAGGTGATTATATGAGGAAGATGGAAAGACCACAATTTTGACAATAAGTGATAAATTAATACCTCATCTGTTTATCAAGAAACACTCATAATATTAAACAAGCATTGGATGTAACTCTCACACTCTGGAACTTGACATTTACTCATTAAATTATTAATTTGTTAAAAAGCTGTTGATGGTCTTTTATAGAAAAATGGAGAAATAATGGACAAGAAGGAGAGAGATGGAGAAAGAAAAGTACAATAGAGTATATGTGGGCTATGCCCAATCAGTGAAATATAAGCAAATTTTTTATAGGAAAAAGCAAAAAAAGAAAAAAAAAACCAAAATGAAAAATCTTCCCTATAAAAATAAAAAGTCAATATTCACTAAAATGCAGTTCTATATATTAAGCATTCTCTCATTCTCTCCCCTTTTGAATGTGAGTGTTATTTTTACACAGTCCCAGAAAACCTGGAACTTAGATTCTTGCCTCAACATCTTTAGTATGGGATAAAAGACTTATTCAGCCACACGTATTTTGAATATGTGATTCTATCCTTGCCTGAAAATTCAGGAAAGTATACATTTCTATGCTAAACCTTTTGAGTGGATATGAAGATTATGTTTCTGAAGAAAAGTTTAATTATGCTTCTCTGAGGTTGAAAGCTTACAGTATCTCCTGTTTTAGCTCATCCCCTGTTGGTTGAACAAATTACCTTATGATGGATACTAGAGATATACTTGTTTAGCTTATAATTTTATGATTTGGAAGTACAAAATTACATGGTCCTATTAGCTTGAACTCTGATGAGAATCCAGTTGTCTGTTCTCAAATCATAGGAGAATCATATGGGAAAATTTATTTGCAGAAAATGATCCATGGAGAAACAGAACTTGGGGATTGGAGAAACAATGGCTTAGTGGCTAAGAATACTTGATACTCTTTGGAGGAACAGAGCTTTAATTTCAGCACCCACATGATCACTCAAAACCATCTGCAGCTCCAGTTCTAGGAGATCTGATTCCCTATTCTGATCTTCTTGTGTACCTAGTATGTACATGGTACACAGACATAGATGCAGGGAAAACATCCATACATACACAAAAAAAACAAGAGAAAGAAAGAGAAGAAATGAAAGGAGAGAGGAAAGAAAGAGAAGAAAGGAGGAAGGAACGAGGAAGAAAGAAAGGAGAGAGAGGGAGGGAGAGAGGGAGGGAGGGAAGCAAAAATCTGAGACCAAATGGGAAAAGATGCTAGGAAGGAAATGAACAAGGAAACTGACTACAGCTATATCTTGGTACCTATGTCTCAAGCTATAGCAAAACACCTTTGAAATTCTATTTAAGCTCTTCCCTCTATATCAGAAACTTAGAAACCAGGACACTTTCTCAATTGTTGAACTGGTATCATGATAAAATATCTGCATCTTTAAAGTCCCTGTATTTGTTAAACATTATTCTGACATTGGTCATCTTGTGAACTTTGCAAGAGGATTATGAAATAAAGTACTCTAAGAGGAAGACCAGATCTACCTGATTTAAGAAGAAAAAAAAATCAGTTCATTCTCATGAATACCCTAATAAATAATTCATCAAAACTTCTTTCTTCAAAATCCTTGATACAAAATCCAGTGCTACCCCACTGTGATGGTTAGTGATGTCAATTTGACATGATATCGAGTCACCTTGGATATAATCCTTGAGGCACACCAGGAAGAGGTTACATTGATTCTGGGCATGACTATGACACTATTTTCTAGGTTTAGGTTTTGGACCTTATAAAAAGGAGAATGTGAGTTTAACAGAAGTATCCATTGCTCTCTGCTTCCTCTTTCCTGATGTCATCAGCTACTGCAGTCCCCTGATGGCTTAATTTGCCTCTTTTGATGCTCTATACCTTTCAGTTGTGAGCTGAAATAAACGCTTTCCCTTCTGAGTTGTTTCATCAGGCAATTTTATCAAAGAAACAGAAAAATAAACTAAAAAATCCCACCACCTCTTTGGATCAGTCTCCTCCACTCTGTCGCTCCAGAATATATCATCACTAGTTTGCGATTTCCCATAATCTCCTAAACTACTTATGAGTCTCCACATAATTCTATTATCCTCTTTAAGATAAGAATTACAGAGAAGTATTTATTGGTTTTTTAAGAAATCCAGATTGTAAAAGTGAGAGTATTTTTTTTTCATTATTAAAATACTTTTCTGAAAATCCAAGTCATTCAATACATTGGGCTAATGACTACTTTACCTTCCATTAGGCCTCATATCTTCAAAGTACCACCATCTCTTAATATTAATTCTTATTGGAAACAACTGCCAGAGTATGAACCTTTAGAAGACATATTAAAATCATATGCAGAATATTCCATCATCTCTTTATATTAGAGTCTATGGTTTCCTATAACTTGGGTCTCAATTTCTACCTTAGGAAATCAGCCTCTTATTTATTTATTTAGTTAGTTAGTTAGTTATTTAGTTAGTTATTCATTTATTTATTTTAAAACAATCTCTGTATTAAAACATAAAATTAAAAATTAAATAAAACCTAACATTTTGAAAGATTACACAAAATCTGTTTCAATGATATAAAGCTTCCTCAAAGCAAACGACACTTTTGTAATTTTCTGGATCCATGTTCATAATGTTTTCTCTTACTGTGATACAATTGCTATCCATCTGCCTAAGAAATCACTGATGAACTTTTAAAACTTTCTCATATTCAAATTCTATGAAATTTCTCTGAGTATGGAGCCACCAACTCCTCTTAAATACACACAGACTTGTATTTAGAGTTTCTACTTTTCATAAAACATATTTTGAATAGCAGATTATTTCTTCCATTTCTGACTGAAATATTTTGGAATTCTTTATCTCACAAAGTACTAGTCTTCAGAGATTATAAATAAATGTAAACTCTAATGAATTATATTAGCCATTTTATAATGTTTTGATGTTATTTGCATTTGTAGAAACATTTTTAGATATATCCATTGACTACTTATATTTCATTAAACTATCAGTTTTCTAGATTTACCTTAGCCCAAACAAACTCATAATTCTATTTCAGATCAATAGAAAAATTACAATAATACATTAAACTTGTTGGAAAAATAGTTTCTTAAGAGAATATAGTTTAGATTTTGCTAGTTTATTTCCTATGCTTGTAACCTCAAAGTTACATCTTAGACAGCTAACTTACTTTTATTACATATTTACTCCCAAGTATTTTCCAAATAATTACATTCATCACAATTTTATCAACAACTCTTGACTGAAAAGAATTGTGTCTTTGTTTCTAGATGAAGTTCTGAGTCCAGTTTGACCTGTGAAATAGTCCTTGTTATAGGAGTATGTGGTGGAGAAATTACAGAAACAGAAAGCTACGAATCGGGAGGACACTGGATGATTACACAGCTGCCCCAATTTTACTTCCCCTAGGCTTTATTTTACTAAGCAACAGGGAGGGGCAAATACAGACAGGTGTAAACACTTTTTCAAGTCTCAAACATAAAACAAGGTCCTTCTCTCTGGCCTTGAGTCAAAATGGAAATCAGACCATACTATGGAATGTCCATAGATTCCCTACAGTGAAGTATCTTCTAACAACTTCATGAAAGACATACATGTTAATAATAATGGCTTTCTGGAACTGGAAAATAAATCTGTTATCTAAAAGATATGAATGATATATATGGATGAGAATGAACGTACCTGCATGACACACGTTCCTAAAAGTTTTAGATGAGAAGGGAAATAAGCTGCATCATGTTAGAATAAAAGTTGGTCCTATTGCTTTTTCTGTGGTAATGACTGGCTTGTTTCACTTTGTCTCATTTATGTGACCTCAGAAAGAGTAAGCACATTGGGACAGGTTATGTGTCTTAATAAGTTGAGAAAAATGCATATTAGTTCTTTGTTCATATTTGAGCCACTTCTTAAGATTAATGTAACATAACTATTTATGAAGTAATATTTTTATATTTATTAAGCCATACCAGAAATAACAATGAAATTAGAATGTTTATTTCTAGGTTAGAATATTTCCTATAATAGCAGTTATTTGTCTTCGGGGGTGGGGAGGTTAAGTTTTAAAGAATTCCTTTATATTCAGTTTACTCATGTTTACCTGATGCATTTATGTGCACCATGTGTGTGCCTGGTTACCCCAGAGGCAAAACAAAACAAAACAAAACAAAACAAAACAAAAAAACCCATGTTAGTTCCCCTAAAACTGGATTTGCACATATCTGGAGGCTCCTATGGGGATTCTGGAAAATGAACCTTGGCCCATATGCTAAGTACTCTTAAGTTCTGAGCACTTAATTTCATATTCAGCTACTTTACAGGAGTAGGACAATCCTTAGACATTCTGAGTTTCTGTTCTCTCCTTTTCAATAAGGTTGTCTTTGTAGGAGTTGGTGCTTTTAATAGGGACATGCATCTTTTTGAGAGGGTGCTATTCCCACTGCTGCAAGCAAAGCAGACATTACAGCATTTTTTCAGCATGCAAATTTTCTGCAACTTTAACTCTGTTCAGATCCTTTCCCCTGACAACTGATTATTATTGACATCATTCTGTTTCCTGTGCTGCTCTTTGCAACAACAAACCTAGATAAGGGATATGAACATGTAACAGTATGAATGGCATCCTACCTTTAAATTTTCTCAGCCAATTGACTAGTCAGTCAATTGCTTTAAAACCTAGCCTGGCCTCAGAATGCAGGACATGGACAAAATGCGCCAAATTCCCTTCCAGAATATATAGCATGAAACCTAGCATAGTTTCCAGTAAAGTCTTTGCTCTCGTCTCTGACCTCAGGAAACAAAATCTGTTGATGTTTTATCAAACTCCGATTCTGTTTTTTCAAACTCCTATAAGAATAACCCACTAGGCTCTGTAGTTATAGCAGCCAACCCTCCGCATTCCACCAACAGCCTGGTCTCATGACAAAGAAGCATATCACCATGTTTATCACTGCTATAGGCACATTTCTCACTATTATTTTTTTGTATTCATCATTTGTGTTATCATTATGATAGAATAGTTCTGTGATATGTTGACTTAGATTCTTAACAATATATAATAATTGTGCCAAGTCACATGATGGATCTATTCTTAGACTTTCATTAGTCTAAACTTAAACTTATTTATTAAGATTTTACTTTTTAACTGAAAAGAATTTCAAGCAAAATATTCTGTTCATGCTTGCCCCTCTCCCCAGACTTCTCTCAGATCCTCCGTACCTCCACACCCACCCAACTGTATGCCGTCCCCCCTTCTTTAGAAATTAATGTAGATAGAAAAAGAAAAAAGAGTGATAGACAGAAAAAAACAGAGAGAGAGTAGCAAGATAAAACTCCCAAACAAAGCAATATGAGACAAAAAGCCTACAAAAATACCATTGAATTCATTTTGTGTGAGTCATCTATTACAAGGCATGGGGCCTGCCCTTAAGTGTGGTTTATACCCCCAATGAGAATCCATCAGACATTTTTCATTTATTTTTTTCTTTGCAAGTAGTTGAGAAGTGGAGATAGCTTCTGGGTTAAGGATGGGGCTATTTCCCACATATTCTCTCAATGCTTGAACCTGGTTGGCCCTGTCTATGCTGCCACAAACACTGTGACTTCTTATGTGAATTACTTCTGTTGTGTCTGGAAGACACTATTTCCTTGATTTCATCCACTCCCTCTATGGCTCGTACAATTTTTCTGCTTCCTCTTCTGTATAGCTAGTTTCTTTTATTTGTTTGTCATGTTTTGTGAAGAGCTGCCATACCAATAGCCACAGTAGATGAAACAATTCATATTCCTCCTGGTATTCTCATAGTGTTCCCTTTTCATACAAACTCATTGAAAAAAATGTGTCTACTTCAGCAGCAGGTTGTGACCCTTTGAGGGTCAAATGACCCTTTCACAGGGATCGCCTAAGATGATCAGAAAACATGGATGTTTATATTATGATTCATAACATTAGTAAAAATACAGGTATGAAATAGTAACAAAAATAATTTTATGGTTGGGGCTCACCACAGCATGAGAAACTCATTTAAATGGCTGCAGTATTAGAGAAGTTGAGAACCACTGGGCTAGATTACATCTTGACTATGTTTCTCATATGTATTTTCTTATTAGTTTAAGATTTATAGCATTCAGCCTATTTTAATTGATTACTGGATGGGCTAAAAGATACAGATCTAGTATATTTTTTTAACAAATGAATATCCAGGTTCTATAGCACAATTAGCTTAGGATGCTGTCTTTTCTACAATGATGTCTGTTTCAAAAGTCAGGCAGCTATCACTATATGAGTCTTTCTGCATTCTATAATTCTCTATCTATTTTATTAATGTGCACATCTGTGTTTGTACTAATTACATGCTTTCATTTTTGTTCCTGAAGCTCTGAAGTGTAACTTAAAATTAGGGATGTTAAGGCACCAAATACTATTTGCCTCATTCAAGGTTTGTAGACAACAGCAAGTGTGTGCAGTTTCTACCTTTCATTGTCTGCTGAGAGAATTGTAAAATACTGTATATCACATTTGAGCTAGGAAATTTTCTATGAAAACTTTAAGATTAAGTACTAAAGATATTTGGTGGCATTAAAAATAATTATTGATTCAGGAAGTGCAAATTATTATACATGTGCAGCATGTGCCTAAATTAATAAAACAGTGTTATCAAAAGCTTACACTACAAGATTTTTTTTTTTCAGAAGTAACTTTCAAGATCAAGCATGGGGAAGTTTCTTCCATCCATGCATCATCTGGCCTAGAATGCACTCCACTAACACCATCTGCAAGTAAGGCTACCCAGTAAATCAAATGAAGAGGAACAACAAGAATGATGTAAGAGAAAAGGGCTGTAGAAACTGTCAACTTAAAAAAAAAGGTAACATTTTAATCACAGTATTCTTTTCAAGTATTTATCCGAGTAGAGACTTTGAATCATTGTTTTTTTGTTTTTTTTTTTTTTTTTAAAGAATTAGTACAGTATTGGAAAATGTGACTGCCTCTCAATATCTACTTTCTTTGGGCTATGTTAGTCCAATAGATTTTGAGATTACTCTCAGGCGATTGCCATGGCTAATCTATGCCACTTCCTGTTGATGCCAACAACACGTTAGCAGGAGTAGATAGGCTTTTAAAACCTACTGACATTAATGTTATAACGCAATTCTGTAGCCACTTGTTGGTATCTTTTGTTCTCTGGGATGCTCTAATATTCAGCCACAAGACTTTCATTGGTTTAACCAATACCAGTAGGAAACCCAACAGTTTATTGAATGGTTTAGAAAGCAAGACTGGTTGTGACTTGAGTATGATTTCTATTCCCTACTTAAATGTGGCCTTTGATTTGTTCTGTTCACAGGAGACACTGCAGGGCCATGGATAACTTTCAGTGAATATTGTATGTGGTGATGTTATATGTTTAATAAAACCAGTCTGAAATATCAGAGAAGAAATCTATCCACAGGCAATCCAGGAGGATCAGAGAGTGGTAACTGACACCTTTATTCCCAGCAGATATGAGTTTGAAGCCAGGTTGGTTTACAGGGGGAGTTCCAGGCTCCCATGGTAGGCAGTGGTGGTAGCTTGCCTTTAATTTCATAACTCCAGAGACAGAGATCTTTCTGCAGTTGTACAATTTTATTGTTTTTTCTGCAAGAAAAAGTGTAATGTACGAAATAAACCAAAGTCACTTGTTTGAAGATAAAATCTTTATTTTGAACTTTATAAAAAGCAACACAGTACCCCATAGACTGGTGTTAAATATCTACAATGCAAATCCATGTTCTAACATATGTAATAATTGCTAGGAGTACAGTGCTCTTGTTTATCTTTAGTGTCAGTCAGGTTAAAACAATGGACAATACAAGAATAAACACATTCCTAAAAAAAATTGTGCAACAAATGATCATGTATCTATGGCATAGGAAAAATGTTCCAAATTCTTTACAAAAATACATTTGAAACTTACATTTTAGATGTAGATAACATAGTTCATTAAAATCAGTTTTAGCAATTAGGTACCTTAGGATATTAGACTTATGCAGGGTGGCATACCTTAGTAAATACAATTTTAACAACCATGGTTGTCATTTCTCAGTTGCTACAAACTTTTGTTGTTTGTTTGTTTGTTTGAAGCAGTGTTTTTCTTTTTTTTATTTTATTATCATGAACAAAGAAGTCACACTTTCTATCCTTGTATATCCTTATTCAAGGTCCCTTCCCCCTCCCACCACATCAGGTCAATCTCTCTTCTCCATAACTCCCTCCACCCGGGGAGGGTGGGGGAGGCGGTCCCACTGTCACAATATTGCTTAGTTCAGCCTGCACTCCTGGCAGATTCAGTTTTCTCCCCACAACCTCAAGTCTGAGTCAGGTGTTCCTCTAGGGGGAATGGAATCCAAGGAGTCAGTTCAAAGTGTTTTTCATTGTCCTGACACTTGGGTAGTTTGTTAGGCTGGTTGGAATGCACCAGTGATGTGAGGACAAGAATTCACAAACACTCCTGATTTATTTTGTATGGATTGTGGACACTAGAACTCAGTGTTCAAGGTCACAAGCTAAGCAATTTATTGCCTTAGCTATCACATGAGCAAACTTTGTAAATGAATTAGTGGCAGAAGTTGAGTGTGTGTATGCATGTGTGTGTGTGTGTGTGTGTGTGTGTGTGTGTGTGTGTGAATATATGCAAGCTAGATTACTGGAAGGATATGTGAATACATATTAATATTTTAAAATATTATTATAATGTGTTAGCACTGCATAATTATATTTCTGCTTTGGTGATTTTTAGATTTGTGAGTAAAGGTTGTGAACCTGTTAGAAAAAGTGACATTTTTTCTTTCATAACACTTCCTCTATAACTTTTATTTTCAGCTTAAATTATACCAGAGAAAAGAAGATAATTTGAATATCAAGTGTAATAATGAGCCTATTGATACTATTAAAAATTGTTTTAAAAATTCCATTTTCTTTAAATTATTTCTATGATAGGCTTTATTTTCTCATAACTTGAGCAATTTGAAGAATGCAGTTTCTATACATGTCCCATTCAGGGCTGAGTACGGAGTCTCTCCCCACCCTGTCAGTGGTAGGTGCTGGGAAGGGGAAAGGATACTTCATGGATGATATGGTCAATGCACTTGCTTCAATTTGGATAGCCCTATACCTCTGTAAAACAGGACATGTGGATGGACTTATTGGCTTATCTAAGTTGGGGGGACAATATTGGTGGGGTATATGGAAAGTAGTGGAAGAGTTAATTGTTGGGTATTTATTATCCCATTTATTGTATAGAAATATGAAATCTCTTCAAAATTAAAACCATTAAAATGCAATTTTATATTTATTGTACAAACTATTTGAGATTAAATAATGATAGAGTCATAAGGTCATGGAATATAAATAGATAGAAAACACATGTATATTAACAGTCATCAAATCCTTAAATAAGTAGGTCATATACGAACAATATCCAGAAATTTCATGTAATTAAAGCATTGCGAATTGGTTATTAGTTCATCAAAAAATTTCCCTAATCATTTGCCTTTCTCTTTATTCTTTTACTAACTTTGTGTATGCATAAATTAATATCTAATCTGTAACTATTCATATTCTGCAAACAAGAAATCCAAAAGTAATAGAACTCTCCAATGGATTTCAGACAATGAAACTCTAAAGACATACCAAAATTTCTCTTCATGACTATTATAATACAATTTTACAAATGTAGTGCTATATAACAGTTTTACATATTTCATCACAGGGTCCTTGAGCATTTTTGTAGTATTTCAGTATTTATATTTTTCTGCTGTAGTATAGCATAGCAGATGACTCATCAACCTAGTTTATTTTAAAACATATCCCTGGCTGTGAGACCTGCATGAGTCCTTTAGCTTTAGGCTCATACTCACTTCCTGCTAGTCATCTGCTGCTGACACCCTGCAGTGATCACAGTTTGACAAGGTCACAATGGACCACAGTCTCTGGAGCTAATTCTTACATTCTCCTTTACCTCAAGGTACTACTGTATATGCTCTGCCAAGAAGAGTGATATTTCAGCAATATCTCTGAATATTCCTAGTTTCAGTTTACCCAGGCCTTCTATTGGAAGTAACTAACAATTGATTTCATAATTCTTGTTGTTGCTAGCATGGTATATGATAACATGATATATAATAAGCATGAACACAACCTTATATTTCTATATTTACAATTACAAGTATTCTTATAGGTGGAGACTAGAGAGTTAACTCAGCTGTTATGATTGCATCCTGTTCTTTCAGGGGCTCCAAATTCACCCATGCATGGGGCAGCTCCAGTGGATCTTATGCTTTGTTGCTGTCTCCACAGGCAGCATTCTCAAGTGCACAGAGACCAATACATTAAACACAACTCAGACTACAACTAAAATCTTCAAATAACAAATTACTAAAAAATTATATTAATAGTATTGGTTACTCCTTGTTATGGGTTTTTGTATCAGATTTGCTAGTATGTTGCCAAGGATTTCAACACAATGTTTTCATCTCATTCTGGTATAAAATAATTCTGGATTTATGGAATAAGTTGAACTCTGCTATGCCCTCTCCTCTTCTATGCTTTGAAGGAGTTTGTAAAGTACTAATAAGAACTTTCAAAGAGTTTGATTGAACCCACTTCTGAAGCCATTGAGACTTAACCAGCTCCCTTCCTTGCTACAAACCTACCCTGAGTTATTGTTTCTTTTTTAATACATTTTGAAAAACAGTTTCAATATAGACTATCTTTTATGCCATCTGAGTTTTGGCATATTGTTGTTGATAATGTACCCTTATAATTTCTTTTATTTCCTTAAAGTTCAGTAATTTTAGCACTTCTCTTACTCTTAATTTTATTAAGTTCAATCTTTCATGCTTTTATTTTTGTAAGGCTGGGTAAACAATGCAATTTTTGACCTACTAAATGATAGATTCTTAATTTGTTTAATTCAATTGTTTTCTATTTGTGTGTGTGTGTGTGTGTGTGTGTGTGTGTGTGTGTGTGTGTGTGTACTTGTGGAGGTCATGAGAGGGTTTTGGATCCCAAGAATTGGAGTAGTAGGTTGTTGTGAGACACAAGACATGAGACCTGTGATCTCTGTACTCTATGTGTACTCTGGGCCCCTGGAACATCAAGAAATACTCTTCACCTCTGAGCCATCTCTTAAGTACCAATGATTTTCTACTTTTATTTAAATTTTGTTCATTTATTCTAATCTTCTACAGTGGTGATAGGATACATATTTAATAAAACCTGAACTATCAAGAGATCAACACACAGCCAAAAACCAAGCAGACATAGCTCAGGAATTTCTTGATCCTTGAGTACAAGGCCAAACAGCTGGGCTTCAATGTCACACCCCTTTAATCTCAGCACAGTGGTGACCTATGCCCTTAATCCCATAACTCCAGAGACAGAGAACTTTCAGTGTTTCTGTGAGTTCAAGGCTGACTACCAAATAGAGTAGTTCCTGCCTTTAATCCTAACCTGGATTGGATACAGCTTGGTAAGAAGGGCATTTAAGGCAGTGTAGGAAAACAGCAGAAGTAGAAGTGACCAGCAGTGAGGCTGAGGAAGCTGGAAGATATGGACTTCCATATGGAAGATAAGGCAAAATGGACTCTCCCTTCAGTTATGGACTAAACCCCTTTGTCCACTTAACCTCAGGTCTTTAAGCCTAGAGTGCACATCATGATATGAAATGCCTGGTTGCTTTTAGGCAACAAAAAGGTAGAAAAAGTAAGATCAATGTAAGTTTTACTCCAATCTTATTGTTCCTCTCCTCCTTAAATGTCTGTTCCAGTCTTCAAAAAAAGCTGGGGCACTCTGATTTTATTTTACTTAAGTTTTGAGACTGTAGTATAGTTACAACATAACTCCTTTCCCTTTCTAACCTTTATCACTTTCAATAGTCCCTTTCCTGTTCCCCTTTCAACTCATGGACTCCTTTTCCACTAATTGTTATTGCATGCATATATGTATATGTTCATAAGCATATATTTCTAAATATAACTTATTAAGTTCATAGAGTGTTACTTCTATGTTTGTTTTCAAGGCTGATGATTTGACACTTAATGTCTTCTTTAAAACCACTTAAATTTGCACCCAGTAGCTAAGGAAACATACAAGAACACACAAGGTGACTCTAGCTAGGATTCCAAGCAAAAGTAGAGAGGACTTCCCCTATAATCATATGAATGACCACCCTAATTGTCATTATGAAACTGTCATCCAGCAATGATAGAGGCAGAAGCAGAGATCCATAGCTTAGCACCAGGTCAAGCTCTCTGTCCAGCTGAAGAGAGAGAGAGGAGCAAAGGAATCAGGATTTCGAGGAGACACACAGAGATGGCTGACCCCAGCTGTGACAGCTGAGGAACCTTCATGGAAAGAAACTAAACCTGAATGTAGATGACAGTTGAATAGCATGGGCAATTTGTGAAGCCTTTTACAGTAGGACAAGAGTTTATTCCTGGTGCATGAAGTGACATCTTGAAGCCCATTCCTTACAGAGGAACATCTTACTCAGCCTTGATACTGTGGGGAGAGACTCAGACTTACCTCAACTGGATGTGCCAGACTGAACTGACTCACCTTGAGATTTCTTGACCTCCATGGGGAATGTGGGGGGAGGCTTAGGGAGCACAGGAAGGAGGGGAGGGAGGGAGAAAGCAGTGGTAGATATGGGAAAATATTTTGAATAAAAAAGAACCATACAAAACTTCAATTTTTTCTTATAAGAATAAAAATATAGACTTAATGTTAGAACATTAGTCAATGTAGAAAGCAATATCTTATCAATGATTTGTATTTTCCCCTTTCATGGTGTATTGTTTTAAATCAATTAAATCAGGATGCCCTGCTAGCATGATCTTCTCTGTGTTTCAACACCCATCTTGCGTTTTCCAGTCCCTGGAGATCTTCTCAGCATCCTATCTTTCTTGTTACTAAGGAAGACTGTTGGACAACTTCCTAGCTATTTAGTCCTCCAACAAGTACACATTTACATTACTCCCTTGTTTTTTATTCACTGTGAAGAAGCAGGATTGTATATCTAGTTGATCAGAGTATTCATTTTATCAAACATTTAGTGCTTGAAGAATTAAATTAAATCCCCTTTTAGCTGGTTAATTTCACTAATCCACATATAGCAGCTTAACATCTCATGATTCTTAGCCATGAAGAATGTTTCTCAAGTATGCTGTGTGACTGCGTGTTCTACTTTGGGATCATTATCGATGATATATTAACCTACTAAAGCATGGACCACACTTTTCTTTAGTTGAATAACTTATATTTTTTATATACCAACTAGTTACAATAAATAACCGAGATAGCCCTTTGGAAAATTCATGTTAGACAAAGTGTCAATGTTCCATGGTAACTACAGCTTTTTAGGGCCACTACTACTATCTCCCCCCTTTTTTGAGCACATATTTTGTCTCCCCCAGTATTCGTTATCTATTGTTGTGTAATAAATTGACACTAATTCTTAGTAGTTTAACAATATTACTGCTTTGTTTCTGAAATCCAGCACTGCTCAGCTGGGCAACTTTGGCTTTAGATTTATTATAAGATTGTTCCTAGTCTATCCATCCGGAACTATTGGAAGGAGGATCTACTGCCATGGGTCTAGCTAGTGGAAGACCTTATACTCTTAGTACTGGATGGTTGAACATTTTATTTCTACCCTCAGGGTTACTCGATAAAAATACATGACACTTTCTTTCCAGAAGCAGCCAGTGACCAAGACATAGGTTATAGCCTTTTTGTTATATAATTTTAAAATGGATTATCATTCACTTTTGATATATTCTATTCCTTTTAGAAAGCCAGCACCCCCAGCCTGTGGACTCAGTGCAAGGGAACATATAATGGTGTAAATAACTGGAAGGCTTTAGGAGTTATTACAAGTTAATTCTCCTGACTATCCTCTTCTGATAAAGAAATGAAATCATAGGTGTTTGGCAAACATTTCTTGTGGCATCTAGTTGGCAGTTTTCAGAGATTGGCACCTTGATCATTCTCTGTAGTTTCCTTCTTAAATATCCAGGGTACACATGCCACATAACATGAACTCTCTTCTCTCAGCTGAGCTAAGTTTTTCTCCCATTATGGGCTCTTCATTAACACCAGCTCTGTGATATCCTTATCCTTTTCCATGGTTTTGCTCATTCATTTTCACATAACTGAAATTATTTTCTTATACTCTGCTCTAAATCTGACTTAAATACAATTTCTACTCAATTTTTAATATAATTCCTTAGAACATCCATGCATGTGAGTCATATGCACATACATCCCATAATTAGGTTTATGTTATTTACATTTTTTATTGTCTTTCAGGTTTGTTCTTATTTTTCTATATGTTCTTTCATAGTAAATGGTAAAATCATAGATGGCAAGAACATTCCTGTAAACTTTTTCACTTGATTCATAGTATACGGCGTAGTTTATAATTTTGTGATCTCAGCATAATGGAATTGCAAGGCATTATTTAATATTAAGTAGTATTATGACAGGTCAATACATCTTTTTTCTTATAACAATTCTAATCCTTTTGAAATAGCATGGTGGCATTCAGTAAAAATATATTTGCTTTTTAAGGCAATGCATGTTAAGCCAATATAAATGAAGTCTTACTGTGCTGGGAAGTTAATAGTGAGTCTCAAGTGCCAGCATACTCAGTGTATACATAAAAGCACATTTATGAACTTACATGTCACATCATGCACAGTATTAAAGCTTGTTCTGCAACATTAAGGTATATAATCTTTTTTACATAAAATCTAATAAGCTGAGATAGATTCCCGAGAACCCACATTGTGGAAGGAGCAAACCAACTGTTGTCTGACTTCCATATGCATCATGGCTTTTACACACACACACACACACACATATACACACAGCCATCAATTTAAATACATAAATTAACAACTGGGTTGGAAATACTAAAGATCAATAAAAAGCATTCAAATAATCACTTAACTTGGGATATTCAACCAGTTTATTTTTGGTATTTAAAATATGAATAATGAAAATTTAAAATGAATATATGATGACTATTATTTTATTTCACATGTAAAATGCTTAAATATTGTTATTTTGTGCACAATAATATGTGGGTGAGGTCTATAAGTTTAAGTAAAGTGTGTGCATGGCACGGTGCATATGGGGAAGTCAGAAGACAACTTTGTGACAGCATTAATCTCTGTCCTCATTTATGAGTATGCAGAGGGCGGAATTCACATCATAGGCCTCTGCAGTAAGTGGTGTTACCAACTGAACCATCTCACATGCACCAAAGCAAATATTTTTCTGCTTTTTACTTTAAATTTCAGTAATGTTTAGGAGTTAGTTCAGTGGCTTAGAACACTTGCTGTTCTTGTAGAGGATCCTTTTGGGTTCAGTTCCCAGTACCCATGTGGTGGTTCACAATCATCCATAAGTTCGGGTCCAGGAAATTTGATGCCTCTTTGAACTTCCTCAGGCACTAGGTAAGGACTTGGTAACATGCATATAGTTCAGACATACATATAATATGAAAAGTAAATTTATTAGCACCACGCTCTAGCCATCTGAGCTAACCAGAGATGTGGAGAAGAGAGAATGACCTGATGTGGTGGGAGGGGGAAGGAACCTTGACTAAGGATATACAAGGATTAAAAAAAAAAGTAAATTTAAATGATTTTTTAGAAATTAATGTGTAAGTTCTATAATTATATAAAATTTACTACACTCTTTCCTCCCTGAAACTCCTCCCTTGCCCCCAGCTCACACTCATAGATAGCAGGTAGATAATAGTTGAACAATTTTTTGACTAAAATTCTATGTTTAATACACTTTCCAAAATTACCAATAATGCTAACAAGGCTGTATCATGAGTATATTGATTCACATAAAATAAAACAAAGGATAGACAGCCTCTATCATTTCAGTCACTAAATATTGAAATTTTAAAAAATATACATTTAATGCAACTTAAATTCTTTACAAATTATAAGCTCAAACTGGTAAGAAAAATTATAGAAGGCTAAATATACCTTTTTAAATTAAACAGCATTTTCAATAAGTAGAGGACAAGGCTTTCTTTACTTAGGCCTGTTGTAAAAAGTTTCCCCGGGCCCTTTTGGGCCAGGAGGTTTGGACCTGGTCCGAGGCGGCTTTTGTCCCCCAAAGAAATGAATCAGACACATATACTTTATACTGTTTGGTCCATATCTTAAGCACATTACTAGCTAGCTCTTTCATCTTAATTCAACCCATTTCCATTAATCTGCCACGGGGCCTGTAGCTCACCTGTACCTCTACATGTTCCTCCTTTGGGGGTCGGATGCGACTAACTAACTCCACCCTTCTCCTACCTGCCTGTCCTCTGATTCTCCACCTACTTCTACGGTGCTCTGCATAGGCCAAACCAGTCCTTTATTTACAGCATACAGAAAGCATTTCCAAAACATAGGCCTACCTACACCACATAGGCCTACCTACACCGCCTAGGACTCACACTCCAAGAAACAAACTCCACCTTCCTGCACCAGGCCTGCCTCAGCTTCTAAGGAGATTTTTGGTTTTTTTGGAGACCAGCCTTCAGGGCTTTCCAAAGCAAGTAGGGAACACTCATCCACCTGCCTAGACCTAAATCTACTGCTCCAGACCTTCCTGTAAAACCAGAGATGAAAATGAGCATCTTGTCCTTCTAGTGATTTTGTTGAACATTGTAGATGTCTTCACTGAAAGAAAAAAAAAAGGCAGCTTGAAGAAAGACAGTTTGACAGGTGGATGCTCGCATGGGGGAGGGAAGAGAGAGAGAGAGAGAGAGAGAGAGAGAGAGAGAGAGAGAGAAGGAAATTCAAGCAACAAAGTTCCCCATATATGAAAGATCCAGCACAGAAGAAAAAATAATAGGGAAGGTATTACAGCATATCTCTTCTCTAATCCTCTGATAATGACACCTAACGAAAATGACCTGGAAGAATTTCCAAATAAAGTATTTGAAATATACTTATAAGTATGTTCAAATAATTAAAAGAATACACAAATATACCTCAAGAGGGCAAAAACAGAAATGAAGCTAGAAAGTAAATTCCACATATAAAAATAGCATTCGACTAGATAGTGTTGTTAAAAACTCAAACTGAAAAGGAGCTAGAAATTAGATATTCAGCAAGCAAAATGAAAACCTCCGTAGACGAGATTGGGCATGTTCAGTATAGAAGAGAGTGTGACTGTAAAGGGTAAGAGGGGGAAGAGAGCTTGAACAAGGATATACTCAGATAAAAAATATGACTTAATTCATAATAATAAAAAAGAAAACCTCTGTAGAGTTATTCAACAGAAGAATCACTCATGTGAAAAATGGAACTTTGGACAATTATTGGATAACATCAAAAGACACACCCTTTAGAATCTGGACATAAAAAATAATACTATGGTGAAGGCATAAAGAATAATTTAATAGAAATGATAAAAGCAACATTTCCCAAACCTAGAAAAAAATTTCATCCAAGTACAAAAGGAGTAGATGAAATTGGTGGGCTTAAAAACAAATGCAAAAAAATAGAAAACTACATAAATATGACAAAAAATAATGTTGGTAGAAATATGAGATGAGGTGGAGTTAAACAAATAGAAGGTAGATTTGATAAAAACATGTAACATGTACATCTGAAATCAAAAACCTATAAAAGTTTTCAGACATGCTCTTATACCCCTCATAAGGTTTTAATTTTGTTACCACATTATTAACTATTCTTTGATTAAATATGTATCCATTCACATGTATTTACAATTTTTTATTTTCCCAGGTGTATAGAATAATTCATATTTCAGGTTCATTCAGGCCACATTATCTGAATGGATAATTCAGAATATGCTTTTCTATTATGATATTGTAGGGATTAGTGACTCTAGAGCCCAACAGATTCTGGTGATACCAATGAGGCTGTTTGATAGCTGCATTAGATGATTGCTGATGATTTTATAACTTAATCATATGGTTGATATAAATCTATATTCATAAATAGCAGAGATAGTACGTTTTCCCTTAACTTCATTGCTTCTTACATTTAAAGTGGTATCTGGTATGCAAATTCATTCTGCAAGCACTTACTGAATAAATGAGTTCATGCTAGATTAGGTAGAGATTTCTGACTACTTTACTAGAATGGGCTCTATTTTACTCTATAGTTCTCTTACTATATAAATGTAAGCTAAGGCGGGGTATACTAAACCCATAAAAATTCAACTCCCACTGCATTGGAAAAGGTAAATTTCAAATGCCAAAATAGCCAGTATATACACAAAAGCATATTTTATGAATTTAGTTTTTTAAGTTTTTCTCATAATGTCATACTTACTATCCATCACACAATGATTTTATCTGGAAAGACAAACTTTGCATGCAATGGAGCACTAGCTCTGTGTCCACTCTGTATTTCTTTTGCAAGCTGTGATCATGATACACATTAACTTGCTTAATCTTTCATTTCTAAATGAATTTGATATTTTTAGTATACTTATTTTGCATATAGTAAAAGAAAGGCATGTAGAGAATAGTAATGTGTTTAAAGTCACATAGCTTGAAAGTAATGATGGCTTTTTAATTTGGCCTCTCAGGCACCAGAATGTACATTCACTAAGCCAACATTTTAGCTATATGAATAGTATGTTACTTAATTATGTGCAAACTACAATTTTCTTTTTTTCATTTTCTATCCATGTACATCCTTGTTCAAGTTCCCTTACCCCTTCCACCCCCTCCAGTCACTCTCTCTTCTCCATATCTCCCCATCTCCTCCCCAGCAAGGGCAGGAGGTCCCCAAGGTCCCAATATGGCTTAGTTAAGCATCCACTCCTGGCAGATCCAGTTTCCTCACCCCAACATCAAGACTGAGTCAGGTCTTGGACTGGCACCTTGGATGCCACTCTCTCTAGACAAACTACAATTTTCTACACTGGAGAAATAGCTCATCCTATGAAGTAGTTGTCACACAAACATGAGGATCTGCATTTCATCAGCAGAACCTAGAAAAACAACAACCAAAACCCAAACCAAACCAAAACAGCAAAAAAAAAAATCCCACTCAACATATTGGGTTTGGAATATATACACTTGGAATCATTGTATTTATGAGGTGAACTTGGGGCTCACTGACAATTCTCATCTACTGTGTGAGCTCCTGAACAGTAAGAGAATCCTCTCTCTCAAAGCAATATGGACAAAGCCTGAGTAAGAAAAGCCAAAATAACCTCCATCCTCTATATAGTCATCCACAGAGACAAAAACAAGCATATATACTTATTCATATATGCACAAAATAGTGGTATAATGATAAAATTACAACACACTTTTTTTTGTTCTCATTGGCATAATAAGGGCTTTTCTTTAGAGAGATTACTGAAACTATGATGACTTGATACATTTATTTAATATTAATGGCATCATTTTTAATGTTTTTATTTTAAAGTCATATTTTTTCTTTTATGAAAATGATATACTAAGTCCAAAATCAAATTTTAGATTTGCATTACATCAACTTTTACTCCTTTTATAGGTTACTTATTCTTAACTTTCTCTGCAAAAATGTGTCTTTAGCCATATAGCTAACTCATACAAATTCTATATTAATAAGGCAAACAAAATATTTTAACTACTTAGCATAGTCCCCAAAATACAGGCCTCAATAAATACAAGAGGCAATAATACTTCTTGTAAGGATTATAACATATAATTATTGTTTTTTCAATATTTCTCCTAATCCTCCTCCCCATATTTAATTAAGGATTACAGTTCAATATCCTCAGCAGCATGTTATTAAATTTCATAGTTAAATAGATATCATAAAAAACATTTCCAATGTTTTATTATTTAATTGAAATAATAAATTCTTATTTCATGGGAGATGAATAAAAGACTTCCAGGCAATTTTGGCTTTAAATAGAATTATTTACCTGAAGTCAAAAAGTTAAATACAGTAGATTAATATATTGGTCCTTTTGAAGTACAGCTGCATCTGATGCATCCTCTCTCTTCTATTGCCACTGATAGTCGCTAATCTTATTTAAAGTCTGATCTCATATTTTAATACTAAAATTAGGATAGAAACAAACCTCAATTTAATTTTTATATTTGAAAAATATATCAATAAAATCTTATGCTGTACAGGAAATAACACATCTTTAATGAATGCCAGAGAATTATAGACTAATGTTCAGTTATGGATGTATGCTCTAAAATTATCCCTCAGGTTATAGGAAGCAGCATGTTCAAAAAATTGTCTTCCAAACAATAAAACACCTAAAGAATTATGAGGTTTAATTTAAACTTTGTTAAATTTAAAAAAGTACTATAATATTAATAATACTCCAATTCTTCCTGAGCCAAAATTTAAAAAAAATCAAAAATTTAACATAAAGATTAATTCTCTTGGAGTGTAAACATAAGCATAAGGTCTTGAGTACATCACACACACACATACACACAGAACTTATGTAAAGCCAAGCACCAAGGCAGGCACCTGTAATCTCAGTGAGCTGGGAGGAGAAAATGAAGAATACCCCAATGTTTGTGGGCCAGCCAATCTGGTGCACAGCATGAACAAAGATGCCCTGTCTCAATAATGTGGGAGGTGAAGACCAACACCTGAAGTGTTATACCCATAAATGTGCATGCACACACTTGCATGTACATTGTGTTAGAATGTACACACACACACACACACACACACACACACACACACGCACACACATACACATAGAAAAATAAGAATACTGCACTAAACAAAAAGTTACCAAGCTAAATATAGATAAGAATTACGGGTTCATTTAAGCCCAAAACTATATAGTAATATGGCTGAACTACTAGCCCAGCAGTTAGTATAATATTAAACCTCTAAGTCAATTATTTTGTAAGCTGCTGCCAGAGTTTCTGCCTAAGACAAAAATCTTGTGGCTACAATATATCTTCTTTGTCAAGCCAAACTAAGAACAGAATCAAGGTCAAACCCAATGATTTTGTTTGTAGTGGATGAAGTTATCATAGAACAAGGGTTCAGAGACAAAGTGATTTCTTCTCCTACACTGTTTGGATTGTGTGTTCAGCTCAGTTTATATATGCTGGGGGAAAAAATCTTATTGTGACATTACATGTCTTTCTTGCCAAGTGATTTGAAACTGAGTTTAGGTCACTAGCATTTAAAATTCCAGCTGAGGTGTGAACAACTAAAGCAATGTTCCAAAGAGAAATGAAAGAAACTAAAGTTTCTAAACATCAAGAACACCCAGTTACAGTTCTTTTATCTCCCCAACCTTGTCTGTTTCCCACCTTGTCTGTTTTTCAACATCTGAACCTATTCGAAAGTATCATCCTTGCATTGTTCATTTGTTTATCAAAAAGTACCTTTTCTCTTCCATATTGAGTTTCAGTTTGAACCAAAAGTATGAGTTTAAGACAAAATATACTCTATAAGTAATGTATGGAATCTACCTCATACGCTTCATTTTTCTAACCAGTAATCTAGTCTATAATACTAACAATTAAGAAGTAGCCTTGTTTTAATTCTCAGTATTGCTGCCTGGTTTTTGCAGACATTGAAAATAATTCTGAGTGACTGAGTGAATAAATGAACATAAGAATGCAATAAAATAAATATATCTCATCACTGAAATGCTTACATCGAGACCAAGAGAGATGCAAGAGTAATCAGTTAAGCCAACAGATCTGTTTCAAGATCAGTCAGACATATTAGATCCTAAGTCACCGCCTTCAAACATCCATCACTGCTTCTATAAATAAACAGATGTTACATCTTCAAAACAAAGTTTAACAAGCTGCTAGGCCTCGTTATTCAACTTCACTGTTGCCATGGGCAACACATATGGAAATGTTTCTAGTTCATTTAAGAAATTTAGTTCCTTATATTTATATAATTAAAACTGTTAATAATTTCAGATTATTTATTTGTTTCACTTACCAAAATTGATGTAGATGCATCAAGTAACAACAGGACAATTCTTTATGAAAAAAATAATTATAATCCTCTGAAATAATTTGATATTTAAGGTCGTAAATAAATTCTATCATAAAGATTTCACACTATCTTATACAGTGAAGCTGTTCACAAAATATAAGTGTAATGTGGTTGTTCATTGTTTTCAATGATAAGTGCCAAAATACATTTCTGAATGCACATGTGTGTGTGTTTATGTGGTTGCATTCCATATGGAGAATAGAGGAAAACTCTGGGCATTAATCCTTTTCTACCTTGTTTGACAGAAAATATTTATTTGTTGTTAACCTCTGGGGTTTCTAGACTACCTGTCCCCCAGCTTCCAACAATTCTTCTGTCTCTGTCTGTCACAGTAGGAGCATTGGTATTACTGATGCATGGTGTAGTGCGCAGCAGCTTTACCTGAGTTTTAGAGATTAAATCCCAATCTTCATGCTTGGAAAACCAGGACTTTCCTCACTAAACTCCACATAAAGATGAAGGCTAACTGGATGTCTCCTGTCTCCTCACTAGTTGTCTACATGGCCTAGTTTTATGGAAGTATATGTAAGTAAAATAAGTATTTCATGAATATTTGCCCATGAGTTAAAGGAGTAATTTGCTTTCCTTCATCTAATGCACAGGGGCCTGAGGCTTTCAGTATAATGTGATTTCAGTAGATTAGATACAAGATGAAATCAAAAGTTAAGAGCTGATTTGTCTAACCTCAGCAGAGGTATTTTGTTAGTTAGAAAGAAAATAAGGAAATGTAAAATTCAGCACATTTTTGAAGATTCAGGAGTTCAGTGATTCTTGTATTGGACTTGTCTTTTCCTGTAGTAACAAATTTCCCCCATCATACCTTAGTATAAAATTTGCCATGCGTCTTTGATATCTATAGGAGGTCCTTCCTTTTCTTAAGAGAAAGACAATTGATTGAGGAAAGCAGTGAGGAAGTATGGGGATACTTGGAGGAGAGGAGAAAGAAGAATTTGTGGTTGAAATGTAAATAGAAATAATAATAATAAGTACCATGAAACTTATGATTTTGTTACATCTAAAATTCTATGAACTACTTGGCACCCAGATATTCAGTTCTCTATTCATTTAGCTTGAGTGTTATGATGCAGTATACAAATGAAACCTGTGATTAGATGTCTGAGTTCTAGTTACTCAACCATGTGGCCCTTTCTCTGTATGTCCTATCTAAATTCTGCGCATGTGCATATCAGTATTATCAGAGGACAGCAGAAGTAACATAATATGCTTTTTATATGTATTGGTTCCAAATACCCAGAGAATGCCTTTCTTCATAGCCTATTGGCCAAAACAGTCATGAAGTCCAACCCAGATTCAATAGAAAATAAATAACTTCTTCATAATAGAAAAATTACGCACCATTTAGGAAAACAGATGTGGGAATTGTTTAGAATCGTCTTTGGAAACTCTAGATAAATATTAGTATAAACAGAGTTGTGGTGATATATTGAATATTTAATAAAAATAGTCTGGAATGTCCAAGGACAGAATCACCCACAGAGCCATGCCATGAAGGTCAGGGAGTGGTGAGCCCCATGTTTAATTCTATCACTCAGGTGACAGATTCATCTGGATCTCTGTTAAAGGCCTAACAGCAGGACAGAAGTAGCTCACACTTTTAATCTTAGCTCTAGGAAAGTTGGACCAAGAAATAAAATAGCTGGGCAAGGAAAGAAATAGAATGTAGGAGAAGGCAAAAGTTCAGCATTCTCTCTGAGGAATCAGCCAGTCTGAGGACCAGTGAAGACAGGACTTACCTGTTCTGCCTGAGAAGAATGCTGGGTGAGAACTGGCTGTGGTTTGTTCCCTATCTTTGTTATATTCCAGCTTTCCCCCAATATTGGACTCTGGGTATATATACATATATACTTAGCAATACTTTCACATCTTGCTTCCTAGGCAGCTGGGTTGTGTCTGTCTGACTCTGCCCTTGTCCTGTATCTTTGCTTGGAATTTCTTCCTACCTCTAAGCTGTCTTGCAATACACCAAAACAGCTTCTTTAATATCCAATGGTAAAAAACAAATATTCACAGTGTACAGAATGACATCCCATATCAGGCTACCACAGTCACTAGTCACATAAATGGTACCAGCAGAACACCAGCACAAGTATTTTATAATAAAAAAAAAAGAAAGCAAGAAAAAGCCAAACAAAATAAACATATTTTTTAGCTTTAAAGGGTAAATCTATAACATAGATAAAATTTGAGGCTATACTGGATAAGCCAAGCACAAAAAGAGAAATACTGTATGGCTCCGTGGTATATGTACATGTGGTATTTAAAGTACTTTAGTTCAAGTGAAAAGAGGAGACAATAGTACTGAAAAGCCATAAAATTGAAGTTGGCACAAAAGGAGTATTTTAGCTGACATCATTTTTTTTTTTTTTTGATGTTTCACAGCAAGGTGAGCTTCCTTACAGTTACTGAATTTCATACTCCAATTATTGTTAAGAGTTATTGTTGGTTGTTTATACTCTTTAACTCTATGAGGTCCACCACCCAGCTACCAAATAAATCATGCAAGGAGGCGTATTCTAAAGTAAGAATGCCCGGCCTTAGCTTGGCTTGTTTCTTGCCAGCTTTTCTTAACTTTAAATTATTCAGTCTGTCTTTTGCCTCTGGGCTTTTATTTTTTCTATTTCTGCATATCTTTTTTGTTACTTTTTATATTCCTGTATGTCTTTCTTTGTCCTTCACTCCATAGCTTGCTGTGTAGCTGGGTACCTGGTTCCTAAACTACTCCTTCCTCTGGTTCCTTTTTTTCTCTCTCCCAGATTTCCCCCATATATTCTCTCTGCGTGCCAGCACCACCTATACCTTTAAATAATATTCTACAACAAAGTGTTGCATGCATTTTAAAAGCCACAACATGACTTGGTTTTTAGTTTTCCACCAGGAAAAGAGGGTTTAGTTTTCTTTAAGTGTGTAGCCTGTAGTGGGTTAACCAGAATTCAGTGAAAAGCTACACATCCAGGAATATATGGGCAGCATTAATTGATCTAGATAGAGTTATTTTTTTTTTCTTTAAGCAACTTTGGGTGAGTATGAAAAGGGATATATTTAGGAAGAATTGGAGAATGAAGGTGAATTTATTAAAAATACATTATCAGAAATCCTTGAAGAACTTATTAAGTACAGATGCATGCAATTGATCTATTATATATTATATTAATATATTTTATATATATTGATATATAGCATTTGAATATATAACATATTTGACATTATTTGAAAATAAATACTTTTCTTCAAAACTTTCACTGTTTGAGTAGTTTCTTTTATTTAAAATATTTATAATTAAAATAATAAACCAAATTTGGAAATAAATTTTATGGTGCTTCAGGTATTTACCAGTAACTAAAAAGTTATCTTCACTTAACAGTCATCCTTTCTGTCAAGAACGATCATAAGATATTCCTACATGAAGCTAATTAAGAGAAAACTAGCTAAATGGGTAATCATTAAGAAGTGTACTGTATGATTTAAGTTTTTAAATCTTTATTACTCTGAATCACAGCCAGCAATATCACAAGATTTATTCTTAAGACCTACATAATATAAATTATATCTGGCATGTCTCCTTGGTAAAGCTGGTGTTCAGACATACCTAAAATTTTTTTCGAAAAACTTTAAGTAAATTTATAATCTTTCCCACCAATTATATATGCAGCCATCAAGAAATATTAGTCTTCTAGTTAGTGGAGCTAAGTACAAATCCCATTATCTGTATCACGGGCCTGCTGGCAACAGCTTTTGATCTCGAAGTCATTGGGTTCAGACCTCATTTGTGGGTTTATTCTTTCATCTTTTCTTATGAGAATTCATTCACAGCATTTTTGCTTTTAAGCTCTAGTCTTATTTCTGTTATACAACATTGTATATTTTTCCTTAAACATTTCTAAAGGTAAGATTTTCTTTCTATTTCTCAAACAGTTGTGCAATTTAGTATTTACTTAAATCTGGATTTATTTTCCAGTCTATTCTTTTGTTAGCCTAGTATACTGACTGAGTTACTGATTCTATTTTTTTCCATTTTTTTTTTAAATTTTTTTTTACCTTTTATTTTAACTGTTGGTTAAATGGCTTTATAGTAAACTATTGCAACAACTTTGGAAATTTCAATTTTTTGAATTACTAAAATAATTTAAATTAAAAACTCAAATAATTAAGGAATAAATTTGGTACTGCTGTGAGTTAAACAACTATCACTATTTCATGGGCTCTCTTGCTTATTAATTAATTTTCTGTCTATTTCCATTGAAAACATAGTTTTTGAACATGTGCCTGGTAATAGTAAATGTGGTCCAAGTCCATAGAAGTCATGGGCTCTAACAAAAATGCATAAATGTTATCTGTTAAATGGTGTTTGTTCTAGATTCATTCTATGACAAAATTTACAACCAAAATCAACTTCAGAGAGTAAAGCATTTATTTCAACTTACAATCCATCATTGAGAGAAGTCAGGTCATGATGCAGGAACCCAAAAGCAGAAACCTTGGAGGAATCTTGCTGGATGGTTCACTTCCTGGCTTGCCTGACTAAGGGATGATGTCACTCACAGTTGGTTAAGCCTTCCTAAGTCAATTAGCAATCAGGGCAATCCACATCAGATGTGCACAAAGACCAGCCTGACCCATACAGTACCTCAATCTCATCATCATTCTCAAGTGATTCTAAGCTGTGTAAAATTGACAGGTAAAGCAAACTATAAAAGGCATGCTGTTCAAGTGATTTTGAAATGTTCATGCTTATATTTGTAGATTTGTGGCAAAGCTGTTTATGGGAGTAACAGATACATTTATTGGCTGGATTTGAAACTTCATATACATGGAAGAATTCATGCCTAGCAGTGTAAAAACAGGATCAAATCCCTCCAGGATGAGGAAAGTGATAAGCCATAGGAGAGAACCTGTTAATATTTTTTTCTTCTAAATACTTATGTTGTCAAAATGCCTTTTAATATTTATATCTATATTTAAGTAATCTTGCTACCTGAAGTCTTAGTCTGAGAAACCTTTTACTGCAGTAAATGGTGGTGAATGCAATGACGCATAACCATACAAAGTGCAGAGGATAACAACTCTTAAGTGTTCAACCACAGATCAGACAGCTATGTCAACCCTCTCTCAAAGGCTTTGGGAACTCTGCAGAAGTGAGGTTTTAGAAAAGAAAGAGCCAGAAGATAAGAGGTATTGCAAAATGTTGTTCTCTGGATTAGGTAAGGTTGTTACACACATGAATTCATAGCAGCTGTGGTACATAAGACTTGTAAAAAAATAAGATATTTAATAATTCCAATAAGGGCATGCTCTTAAAGTTTTATTTATTTATTTATTTTACTTAATAAGCTATGAAGTCAATGGTTTCTGGGATAGAGAAAGTAATTTTACATCAAGAGTACATATCTCATAAATATTACTGATGTAAAATCCAATATGTATGATCTAGGAAATTGTGAGCTACTTTTGAATTTGGCAAAGGTTTTCTTGACTCCTGTTGAGTTCACTTCAGAAACTATATTCCCAGAGAACTCAGCTAGTAAAAGCACTTCAAGTCAGTGATTCTCAAAATTTTGTTTCATGACTTTGAAAAATAAAATTCATGGACTATTGAAGGAGAGTTTTGGGTAGAAGCTTTTAAAAAATATATAGATTTTTTATGTATGTAAGAGAGAGAGATAAAGAGAAGAGTGCAAAGAAGGAGAAAGAAGATGAACAAGTGAGACCAAGAGAGAAACAGAAAATACAGTCAAATGGAACAGCGAGGGAGCAGGGGCAGGGACAGAGAGAGAGAGAGTTCTTGTAGAATAGGAACGAGCGGTCAAGCAAGAAGACAGCATGGTTCTGAGTTGCTGTTCTGGTTTCTTTTCAAAGAATTTATGACAGAAACTTCCATGAGGCATGGAAAGAAAGATGAGCTACTTACCCAGCTTATCCAACTCTAATTATTTAATAGACTCTCTATGGCTTTCAGTCAAGCATAATAACTAAAAAGGAGCCAATAACCAAAACTCTGGCATTGGTGGCCTCCAGCAAGGTCACTCACAGAACAGTTGTTTTTGGGTCCCTCCCATACCTGACTGGTTTCTATCTCCAGTTTTCATCATGCGTACACACAGAATATATGCACACAACTGCATGCATTGTACTAATATCTTATTTTCTATAAAAATTAAATGAAGAGCTAAGTAAGATGACTTATTAATAGTCAAAACAATTTTTTCATACATATTCCAAAAGAAAGTAGTATATGTTCGAACCCAGGGCTTCAAGCAAACACTCTTATCAGCTAAGGTACAGTCACAGCTGGATTCTCTATCTATCTCAGTCTAGCAAAAAATTAAACAACTTTCATTATATTACTAAGTATGTGCAATATGGACTTCCTTTTATTTCACTTTTAAATTTTTATTTTTGATAATTTAATTACATCACTTCTCCCTTCTCCTTTCTACCTCCAAACCCTTCCTTATACCTTTATTTGCTCTTGTTCAAAGTCATGGTCTCTTTCTCTATGAACAATTATTATACTCATATACATATATAAAATATTTTGT
>PVIH01002961.1:0-35782 GCA_004025045.1 Sigmodon hispidus
AAAAAAAAAAAAAAAAAAAAAAAAAAAAAAAAAAAAAAAAAAAAAAAAAAAAAAAAAAAAAAAAAAAAAAAAAAAAAAAAAAAAAAAAAAAAAAAAAAAAAAAAAAAAAAAAAAAAAAAAAAAAAAAAAAAAAAAAAAAAAACCACTAAGAAAAAAGAAAAAAAAAAAACCCATGAAACTTCTTTGGGGAAAGATATACTTTAAAATGTATAAATGATGTTATATGGGATTCCACATCTGGTTTTTCTACATTTATTATGCCAATAAAGCATGCACCTGTTAGTTCTTCATCACAAGCCATATTTCTCATCTGTCTTGCCTGACCTTGTCACAAGACATTTCCTCTTTAGACTGGCTTGGATTTTTGTACTGAGTGGAAGTTAGAGGTGGCTGCAAAAGAAAGCATTTTTTTTCCTGACATCTTGTGGATGACCCATTTATCTCCTTGTAGAATACAGGGATGTACTAGAGAAGCAAACCAGAGAGCCAGAGATATTTCAAAAAGTGTATAAGACTTCTCTTTCATCTCCATGGCCATGCATATTGTGTATGTGTTTGCATATATACACATAATTTATGTCAAAAATATGACTTTGGTATTACTATAGAAATGGTTGTTTCCATCTGAAGATCTATGCCTAGCAGGGAGGACAAAGGTAGAGGGAACATGTGTTGCAGGTACTGGTTTCTTTTCCGTCTTTCTTCTTTTTTTTTTTATGGAAAATTTCCAAATTTCCAACCTATAGTTTAATACAGGAATTCACTGTTTTGTCTGTACTTTCTCGAATGCTCCTCTTTTTGCTAGCACTTGAACCCAGGGCCTCCTATATGCTAGAAAAGTGATGCACTGATTTAGGTCTCCAATATACCTTTTATTTTTTCTCTGGGGAAGGCTCTCACTAAGTTGCGCAGGCTGGCCTTGAACTCACTTAGTATTAAGAAGCCACTGAAACCCTTCTTGCTTTGTCTTTTAAGGAGCCAAGAACAGGGACCTGCAAGTCCAGGTCCAGGTCTGTTTGTATCTTTTGAGTTAATTCATATGAAAATACTCATAAAATGATAGAAACTCCTTTTCACCACATAGTAGTGTTTTCTTTTATTCTTTTTAATTTTTCTTTCATTTAAAAATTATTTTTAAGTCTACTATCAGCCCATTTTTAAATTCTGCAGTTGGAAGAATAATACTGAGTTTATTTTTTGTTGCTGTAGCTGAAGACCAAGACTGAATTGTTGCTATAGAATAAAGGTATATTTGTCTCATGGTTCTGAGGGCTAAGAAGTCCACAGTGAGAAAGCTGAATCTGCTTCTTGCCTATGAGGTCTTTATAGAGTCTTAAGTCAGGGTGGAACCTCACATAAGAAGTTAAAAAGTTGCTAGCTTAGGTTTTTCTTACTATTTTTTATAAAGTTATTAATACAATCAAATGACCCTATTGTTTATAGATTTTCAAATCTTAGCAATCTTTTAGACATCTAACTTGGTCTCACCTCTTAACACTTTAAAAATGGGGATTACATTTCAACAATAGATGGTAGAGACTTTTAAGTCACAGGGTGATTGATTCATTTGTCTTCAATTCAAAAGGTATGGGAACAAATCATGAGAGAAGAGATAATGAGTGAGAGGAGCAACAAGGAGGGAAAAAAAGAGATGGAGATCTTGATAGAGGAAGCCAATGTGGGGTTGGAATAAGACTAGATGCTAGGGTCACCTTCAAGAACTCATGAGATGTCCCTGGCTAGGTCTCCAACCAATAGTGAAGCTGTTGCCTAAACAGAACTTCCCCTATAATCAAATGAATAGCCACCTCAAGTGCCATCACAGAACTTACATCCAACAATAAAACAGAGATAGAGGCTGAGCACTGGGTGGAGCTCCTGGTCCAGCTGAGAGCAGGGGGTGGGGATGGGGGTGGGGGTGGGGGAAGGGGGGGAGGGGGAGTCTATATGAGCAAGCGGGTAGGGCTTATGAGAAAAATTCTCACAGTGATGGCTGGCTGAAGCTCTGGGGAACTCACTGAATTAAGAACAGCTACTGGGGAACCTTCAAGAAAAGGAACTAGGCCCTCCAAGGGTAGGCAACTGTCCACTGACATGGGCAGTATGTGGAGCCTTGAGGGGAGGTTAGGCTGTGTTTCTGTGCATAGTCTGGCAGTCCAGAGCCCATTTCCTCCAGAGGAACACCTAACTCAGACTTGACATTAGAATGAGGAAATTGGACTTGCCTGGACTGGATGCTGAGCTGGTCCACCTTGGGATCTCTTGCCCTTTCTGGGGAGGGGATGGGGGTGGAGGGTGGGGGTGGGGAGGAGGGAGGCTGAAGGCTGACTGGGAGGAATTGGGAGGGGAAAAGGAGGGGAAGCAAGGGGATACATGGTTAAAAAAAAGACTATTTTATAAATAAATTTTAAAAAGTACTCTTTTTCATGACTGCTGACTAAATCTTAGAATGTTGCCTTATGTATTTATTTACTGCTTCATCTTCTTCCTCCTTCAGTCTATATTTTTGGAAACTGAAGCTCTGAGATGTGATGAGCTTCAGGTCAGATGATCTGGCATGAATAGCTCCTAGGTCATGGCACGTAGCACATGTTTTTTTTTCTCTTTTGTCGGTAGCACTTACAGCCTCTTTAGCCAGAGTGAACACTGACCTGTGAATTCACATGTTCTCAGGCTTGTCTGCCTTTATAATTTTTTCATTTAGCAACTGTCGATAACTGTGTCAGAGTTTTTAAAGAAATTGTTTTCACAGTATGATGATACATTGTGTCTATTACCCCTTGTTTGTTGAGTGAGAGATGTTGATGGATTCTTACATTTGATGGAACCAACTTCTTTTTTTTTTTTTTTTTTTTTAGTATCATTTTTTTTTCTTTATTTTGTATTTATCAAAAAAAAACAGTAAAAAGAATTTAAAATGCAGAAGAGTTAACAATAACTATACAGAGGATAAGAATCATAAGCATTAACATAAAAATAAAGGGTTAGGTGTTTGCAAGACAGAATACATTCAACACCGTGACATTGAAAGGAAGATTCAACCACAATCATTGTTTCAGTTTGACTCATCAGGACTTCAGGAAAAACCTCTGCAGGTGAATTCTCATTCTGGAAGTAAATACAAGGATTAAAAAAAATGAGAAGGCAGGTTATCCAGTGCTACTCACTAAAACTGAATGGAGTAGTAAGGCAAAATGCTAAGAAATATAATCACTAAATTAAAAATAATTATCAAAAATGACAAGAATTGCTACAATGTGAAGTGCTTTATCATGACCAATTTCAACTGTAAAGCCTAGTTAGAAAGATGAATATAAAATTATCCTGACTTTTAATTTTTTTAAAGATTCATCATTGTTTATGATAACTCTAAAACAAAGGGATATTTTATTTTAATTTTTTTAAATGGAGGGCTAACATGCATATGTTTAAGTACCAGAGTGTGGGATTGAGGCTTGTGTGGAAATAGCCTGCCTGAGTGGTTTTGAAAATTGCCCTTCATAAACATTTAATACTTAAGAGGAGTCACTTCCCAATTCTCATTTGCTTGTTCTTGTTTGATTTTCCTTTGGCTGTGGCAGATGTTCACAATGTCTGTCTTTGTGAACTTTCACTAAAAGTGAATCAAACCTGAATTGAATGCTGTTCTTCCCACCTGTAATTTATCAGATGTAGGAGGTACTTCGTAGTGCTACTTATGTGAAGCACCGGAATTCACGTCTGTGGTGTTAGAGAACGTGGCTCATTCTCCCTCACACTTCATAGGATGGGAAGTGAAAAAAGCAAGTGCAGAGCAGAAAAATTCTCTAGTTCCTCTGTAATCCCATGACTGGTGGATACACATTTCCAGGATTTGTCTCAAATCCAAGTGGCTGGAAAACATGCATGATTGATGATCACCTTTAGAGATCCAAATCTTGACAGAGACATCACATGGGCTAAATAGTTACATCACCACACAACTGCATTTGCTAACTCTCATTGTATTCACTTTGGAGTCAAGAAAACTAATGTTCAGAGTGGTGATCTCTGCAAATGTGAGCAACAAAGTCAGAGCCAAAACTTTTGCTCAGACGTCTGTCAACTCACAAACCTGCTTGTCCCCACCAGACATCCTGCTAGCTAACTTTATCTACACGTGCATTATCTCAGTTTTCAGGGAATATAGAATGTGCTTTATCATCTTCATTAAGCAATATTTTGTAATGACAGAATGCTTCCACCATCGTCTCTTTTCTGTTTGAAGAATCCATTTCCAGTGGACATACCTGAAAAGCAGGTGCCTGCTACCGTTTTAGCTCTCTCACTGGAAGCTTTGCTGCAGAAAACTGTATAAAATAGGGGTAACTTGGTATGGTGCTAGTTGAAGCGGATTTCTTCCAGCTCTGGCCCAAGCAGAAAGTCAATACATTAAAAGCCAGAAACCACCAAGGAGCAATGTGCTTAGAAATTCAATACTGTAATAAGTAACTCAGTACTCTGTCCATGAAAGATTCCTCATTGTCCTCCCAAAATGTTAATGCACTGCTCCTTGGTGTCAGTCACTGCTGCCTCTTAAAACATACACATGACAGAAATCAATAAGAAATATTTTTTTCTTCCTTGAAGTTTGCTACAAAGTCTCTGAGATATTATCAAGGAAGAAATGCTATGTGATTATTTAACTACATTGTATGCCTTTGTTGTGAAATTAAAATTAAATTGAGTACTCTTAGAATGTGCATTTTGTATGAGGCTTGTAATTATATATATAATTAAAATTAAACTTGAATAGTCTAGTTCTCTTTATGAAACCCTCTTTCTCTTATTGAGTAACCATATTAGTGGGTTTATGAACTCCATTAATGAGACTAGACTTTCTGCATTACTTTCTCTTCATAGCTCTGTCTAAATAGGTACTGGAACCTCTGATCACAATCTGTCCTGTCTTCACTATATGCTAGATGAAATTATTGTACAGAACTTGTGGGAGAAGCCAACCAATGTCCAATTTAACTTGACGCCCACTCTTCAAGAGGGAACCCAGGCCCTACACTGTTTGGCTGGCCAGGAACCAGAGACTGGATAGCCAAGAGGGCTAGGGTAGAACTAAATCTAACTGATGCTTAAAAAATTGAAAGAATTTCTAGTGATATTTATTCTATTGTACTCATAGATCAGTACCTTACTCAGTTGTCATCAGAAAGGCTTCCCCTGGCAGCAAATTGGAGGAGATGAGGAGACCCATAGATGGACATTATGCAGAGAAGAGACTCTAAATTGGAGGTCTCCATCAGGTCCCTCCACTCAAATCTCGGGAAACCCTGGAAAGAGGCGGGGGGGGGGGGGAATTGTAGGGGTCAGAAGGGATAGAAAGCACCAGGAGAACACAGCAAACTGTATCAACTAAGGGGGGCTCCTATGGGTTCCCAGAGACTAAAGTGGCAAGCATGGGCCTGCAGGGGACTGCACAATACCCTCTCCATATATTCTGTAGGACTCCTAACAGTGGAAATGGGTACACCCTTGACTCTTTTGCTCTTCTTAGGTCTCTTTACCTCCTGTTAGGTGCTTTGTCAGGTCTCAGGGTAAAGGGTTTTATCTTGTCCGATTTTACTCTGTTGAATCATGTTTTGTTGTTGTCTCGTAGAAACCTGCTCCTCTCTGAAGGGAGAAAGAGGGAGGGATAGTGGGTCCAAAAAAAGGGGGAGTTTGGAGGAGCCAGGTGGAATGGAGGGAGGTGAATGGATTAATTTAGTGCAGTTCAGGGTGGCCTTGAACTCACAGAGATCCTGACAGATCTTTGCTTCTTGAGTGCTAGCATCAAAGGTGTGTGCCCTCACTACTTAACCTCTCTGTGGCTGGCTCTGCCCTCTGAGCTTCAGGATATCTTTATTTGTTAGATTATAAACAATATATAGCCCACACTGATATTTCTTCCAAGAGGATTGCCATAAAAGAAATACACATGGCTCTGCTCACTTCTCTCTACTCCTGGATAGAGATATGTTCACATCACTGTTCCCAGCCACAGCCCTTTCATTGTGTTCACATGTTGAAATGATGAACCAAGAAGTAACACATATTCTGTAAGCTCTCTGAAGGTAGGGTCAGGTTTGCTTTAAAGAAAGCTTTATAAAGATGTAATTTGCATGCCATGAAAATTACATATTAAAGAACATAATTCAGGGGCTGGAAAGATGACTCAGTGTTGAGAAAACTTCAAGCTCTTGGAATGGACCTGAATTCAGTACCTCACATGGTAGCTCAAAACCATCTGTAACTCCAGTTCTAAGGAACTGACACTCTTTTTAATGGCCTCCAGGAGCAGTAAGCAAAGCATTTAAACACATAAAAAGTAAAGCAAACAAATCTTTCAAAATAAAACATTTAAGGTATAGAATTAAATGATTTGTATTCACAGATTTGTGAAACCATAATTGTGGTAAATTATGGGACATTTTTATCACTTCTAAATGAAATATCTTAGATATTACTCACCATCTCTAAACAACTGCTGATCTATTTTCCATGTGTATAGAGTTCTCTATTATGGGCTCTCTCTCTCTCTCTCTCATATCTCTCCCTGACTATCTCTATTAGACTCTCTCTCTCTCTCTCTCTCTCTCTCTCTCTCTCTCTCTCTCTCTCTGTTGAATGTAATATGGTGTGTATGTTCTTGAGTGTATGGGTGTGCTTGCCTGTATTTGTCCTGCTCTGTTACCCTCAACTTTATTCCACAATACAGACTTTTTCACTGAACCTGGAGCTATGCTGGTTGTCAGTGAGCCCTGGTGATCCTTCCTTTCCTACTCCCAACAGCACTGGGATTACAGCATGTGGTATTGGGGGTTCAGGTCCTCAGGTTTGCAAAGCAAACACTTTTACTTGCTGAGTCATTTCCCCCACCCTTCCTGTATGTCCATATCAATCAAATTATAGAGTATGTGTTGGTTTGGAACTGGCTTCTTTTACTTAATCTAGCATTTGGAAGGCTGATTTATGTTAGAGCACAGATCTGTTCTTACCATGAGTGTGTGAACCATCATTCCAAGGGCTGGGGCTCTGGACTGAATAAAAAAAAGAAAGCCAGCTGAGCACTAGCATTCAGCTCTCACTAATTCCTGACAATGGACAAACTCGGACCACAGACCATTTGCCTAACTCTCCTGGTGCTCCACCACGATGTGCTGATACTTGAGCACTGAGACAAGACAAACCTCTCTCTTTAGATTGCTTTTTTCCAGATATTTTGTCACAGCAATGAGAAAAGTGACTAATGTAAGGAATCCCTGAGAATCCAGAATAGTCTCTGTATTTCAGAATCCAATATTTACAAAGAACCTTCCTTCAAATAAGATGTACAAATTTTCATGAACAAAACTTAATGATATCTGTAGCCATTAAGAGTCTAAGAGAGTAATCAGAAAACTTTCAGCAGTGATAAGAGCAAGCGGACATCACCAGGTTCATGTTGCTAGAGTTAGGTTTCAAAGAATTTTTTGAACCAGAATGAGCTTATTCTGAGGTGTCAAGGAATTGACAATATTATGTAATTCCAAACTTTGCTCAAGGGGCTGTAGGATAGATGTGGTATGACTTATCCCCTTGCCACCAAGACAACATGCTCCAAAAACACCCTGTAGAATTTCATACTTAGAGCTGACTTGAGATAGAAGGCTTAGCTTGATTAGAACTTTCCTGGTACACTAGGAACCAGGTAAAAGACTGGTGTGAGACTCTGGGTCCAGTCAGTGATGAGCTGTGTGAGCTGGAGAAAATTTCTGTGACTTGGTACTACTCAGATTACTCATTCCTTCAGACAAGGGATTGGGCCAGAAGATGATGTGCTAAGATGAAGGTGCCATGTATTGAATGCCTGCTGATGCTAAAATGTAAATGCTATACTAAGAATCTGGCTTACAATTTTATATAGTTCTTGAAAAAAAGCTAAAGAAAGAAACTAGTAATGCTCCCATTTTGGCAAGGAGACTTAGGCCTAGCCAAGGTCAGAACAAGACATACCATAAGGTAGTAGTAGACCCCAAATGAGATCAACATTTGTTTGACTTTGGTTATCTGTCCTGTAGCTCTCTTCACAGTACCCATCTCTTGTATGTAGATATCTCATACAAGACTGTATATAGCACATGACCTGACCATTGTCACTAATACTATATTAGTTCTTTCTCTTGCTGCTGTGACAAAATATATGGCCAGGGCAAACCAACAAAGTAGATTTTATTTGGGAGAGGAAATTCCACTTTTGGAGGAAAGACATGGTGGCAGGACCGTAAAACATCTTGCTACATCATGTCAACCAAAGCAGAGAGAGATGAATGGTGATGTTCACCCTATTTTATTTTAGCTTTTTGGTCTAATATCCAAGCCTAGGAAATGTTGCCACCCACATGCAGGGTGATTCTTATAACCATAATTCACTCAACCTAGAACTCCTCACAGATATGCCCAGAAATTGGTGTTCTAGGTTACTCTAGATCCTGTCTAGTTGATAGTTAATATTAACCATCATAACTCATTTCTGAGGAATATGGCAGATACAGAATAATTGTCAAACATTTTTCTGTCTATTGAGTTGGTGGGAATGGGCACACATACCAGGCAGTATATGTAGGAATCAGTGGCTACCTTGAAGGAGTCCATTTTCTCTGTGGATCTTGGAAACTGAGCTCAGGTCATTGCTCTTGGTGACAAGTCCCACTGAGCTGTTTTACCAGTTCAAAACTACTTTCATTGGAAACATCATTTGGGTGGGAAAGATTTTTTTTTTTATTCAAGTCAGAAAGTTTTAGAAAAAATTCTGAGTTGGATGTAAAGCAGAAAGAAAGAAGTAATGAAACAGCAGTAGAAAGTGGTTTGATGATATAAGTTTAGATTGTACTCAACATCTGTGTCTTTTTCAAATCTATAAATGTTAAATTCCTGTCACTGTAACTTTGAGATGGCTTTGAATATTTCTAATATATTAGGACTAGAAGAAACCTTGGAGACAGGCAGTGTTGGCATTATATTCTTCATTTGGAACATGAGTGTAATTAAATGAATTTATTTATTTAGCATTTAATGAGATCCTTCCATTTTTTTCAAATATGGTGCCAAAGGTCAAGGTACAAAAATGAAGCAGCATGGGTGCTGAATTAAGATCTTCATGCCTAGTGGATACAATTTCAATAAACATGGCAAATGCTGATTGTGTTGGGAATTCTAGGATGCTGAGTGAGTCAGCAAAGACTGATGTTTGAGCAAGAAGAAAAAAATAGAGATCTCATGCCAAGCAAAGAACACAGAATCCATTGGGATGAACTGAGTATATTCAGGGAAGAATAGTTCTAAATTATCAGAGAATGGAAGCTGATGTAAGAGAAAGCCACAGAGGGCAGTGTGAATCTTCTTGCCCTAAATCCAATAACCAAGCGAGATGCAAACATTGCATCCTGTAGCTTTAAGTACATTTTAATGTCACTTCCTCCTTCATTGCATCTGTTTTGTACAACCCCATGTTACTGAGTATCTTACCCTTGGGACATGGGATGATTTTCACATGCTTTTGAACTGCCTAGGGTCACTGAGAGGTCTGAAGACCATGTGAAATAGTTTTATAATGTGTGTGAACTAGCCCTGGCTCTTGTATCTGATTTTGTTTCTGTTTCCAGCATGCAGTTCAGCTATGGAACCCACTCAGCATGGGCGCCTCCAGTTACACTGCTGCAGAGTGTCTGGTACATCTATAGGTTCTCATGGTTGAAAATTCCTTCTGAATAAAGTCATTCTTTCTCAAGCACAAAAAGAGTATACCTAAAATCTCAGTCATTGGAGAGTGTGCCATGTTCTATGGAGAAGAGACAAGGAAAGACAAATTGAGATGGTTGTTTGCTTTATCAGTTTCTTGGCTTTTCTTCCAAATTCATTACCTTAATGTTTGTTCCCTGTCTCCATGGTGCTATGTGTTTGATGTATTTTTACGAATTGGATGAATGGTATATACAATTGTAGAAGATCCTCTATTACACCATCCCACTGTATTTTCTTGTCTCTTTCAATTGAAGCTTTCTACCAAATTCCTTTCCATTGATTACAAAAACCATAACAACACAGCTTTTGGAGGATCTCGTCCCTGCTTTTGTCTTCTGTATTCCTTGGGGGATATTTTGGACTGCACAACACACAGTTTGTCTTTGTGGCTCCTTTTCCATCTGGGATGGAGTTGGAAAATGATTACCTAGAGATGGTGCTTTGGCATGCTTACTGTCAACTGGAGACCAAAGGACTTTGGAAGAAGAGCTCTTAACCTACTCCTACGCTCCTGTCTTCTGCCTCCCTTTCATAGTCCATAGAAACCAGAATTATTATTCTCCAAGCCAAGTCACTAGAATCTCTTCTCCAAAGTAAGTAATAAAACCCAGAAAGGTCACTCTTTCCCTCTTACTTGAGAATCTTCCACCTAGAGTAGTTGTACTCATATAAGGAAGGCAAACAAAATAGAGAGACCAAGAATACCTGGAACAGACTGGCCTCACCGATTCTGCCTCCTACAATCTATTACAATTATATCATACTTTTTACACAGTCACACTTCTAGACTGTGTCTGTTAGTCATCAAAACGAAGGACCTGTATAGACATCTGGGTTTGGAATCTCCAATCTGAAGTGTCCTCCTTCATTTAAATGACGATTCATTTTGAATAAATGAACTTGCTACATTTTTCACTTGCTAATCTGTCTTTTGTTACAGGAATGTCAGCCATAACTCTTGTGACAAGTGAAGAAAGTTATCACATTCTCCCATATCTGTAGCTGTTCCGGTTTGCTTTCTATTACTATGATGAAGACCATGGTCAGAAGAAACTGAGGGAGGAAAGGTTATGTTTACACTTCAGAGTTTATGGTTGAGAGAAGCTAGGGCAGGAACTCAAGGCAGGAACTGAAGCAAAAGCTATGGAGGAATACTGCTTATGGCTTACTCATGGCCTGCTCAGCCTTCTTTGTCTCATAACCCAGGGCCACTTGTGCAGGGATGGTAACACCACAGAGATCCAGGCCCTCTTACATCAATCCCTAATTAAATAAATATCCCCACAGACTTGGCTATAGGCCAGTTTGTTGGAGGCAATTCTTCAACTGAGATTCCTTCCTTTAACATATGTCTAGGTTTGTGTCAAGTTGACATACATCCAGATAGGAAAGCAACAACCAGAAAACAGCACAAGCTTTATGTACTTTTTAACTCTTTAAGTCTACCTTATAGACCCAAAGTCTCAAATTCCAGAAAATGAATGTTAAGAAAGGAATGGAAATACTAAGACCAAAAATGTTAAACCTTAAAATTATTTTCTTTATGTAACATTTAGAGATGATATATCAACAGCTGTAGTGGGGTGGAGAGGTCATAAGAATATATCAATATGTCTTTACAAACAAGTAAACAAATCACTAGTGCAATCAGAGGAATAGCCCCAGATACAGAAGGCAGAGGAGTCTGAAAGACTCCACGGATACAGGAATTTCTTACATGGCAGAAAACAAAAACATTTGCAGAAATAAGCTAAGTTTATTCACAGAGTAGAAGCAAATCTCTAAGGGGGAAGATTGTAGAAAAAGAAAGAGAAAACATAAAGCACATTTGAATGGGGGCGGTCATTTCTGAAGAAATGATCAGAGGCTGCACAACATGTAAAAACATGCATAATCTGTTAGGGAGAGAAAAAAAAACAATGAAGTGTATCATTGGGGATTGCTAAATACTCGTTTGATATCACCTAACAAATAGTAACTGAATGAATGACTGTGATGATGCTGTTGTATCTAGATAAGACTTTAGGCTGAGAAAGCAAAGTCATTTTTCAAAGACTTGAGGCTGCCTGCCAAGGAGATGAGATGGGACTTTTGATTTCACTCTGAGGCTTGGGCTGGCTGCTGTGCAGCTGTCTTGACTAGATTTGCAGAAGCCCTTGGTAGGCAGACTATCTAAAAGGACAGCTTTGAAGCATTACAGGATTAGCCACTATATTCTCAGAATGTTGAGGAGACATCTGTCAACTGTATGGCTATGGGTGTGACTGAGGAACTATAAAATGTGGCTGTGTTATGAGGGTATAGGTTGAGTTACAAGGAACAACCAAGGATGGAGTGTAAGTACCAAAGAAGAAAAGGAAGAATGTAATTACAGCTCAGTGAGCTAAAAATAAAAAATATATATTTGAAAGAGCCAAAGTGGGAGTGGAAAAGATTAGGTTGCAAGGTTTCCAAGGGCTAGCAAAAGCTTTCTGGATAAATCAAAAGCTTGTTGCAAATTTGATCAAATTTTACATTATTTAGGAAATCTAAAAAAAAAAAATACCTTTTATATGTAAAGCCAAAGATAAAGTGTAAAGCTAAAGTGTAACACAGAATCTGGGAGCTTCATGTATCTAAGTGTTTGGGTCTAGGAACATGTGGACATGAGGAGAGTTTCCAAGCAGACCCTTATGACCGTACTTATCAGCCAAGGAAACTGAGATCAGGGAAAGTGTATTACATAACCGTGTGACTGAATTTACTGCAAAGTGGGGTCCAAGTATGAGATTCTGCTATCCCAATCAGCTCTTCATGCAGAAGGGGATGTAGGTCAGGTGTGGAGTGCCCATGCCAGGGAAGAACTCCATCCAAGTCTACTCATAGGACAGTCATAGAACAAGTGGGCAGAATCAGGACTAGATTTCAAATGACAATGAATGATGAAGAGAAGTGTGACCTGGACTGCTGAATGCTAGGAGAAAATGAAGCTTCTGTAGACTGGAGGTTGAGGAAGTTCTGGTGGAGGTAAAAAAAAGATGTGGAGAAGCGCAGAGGCAGGAAGCGGGAGACCAGCATTTCTCCAGAAAAGTGTTTAAATTCTAAGAGTCTTTGTGAAGCTTAATCTTGATTGTTTACTTGATGGGATTTAGAATTTCCACAGAAGCAAACTCCCATGGTTATATCTGATTAACTTAGGTTAATTGAGGTAAGAAGGACCACTTCAAATACAAATGGAGTCCTGCACTGAATAAAAAGAAGAAAGCGATTCACCAGCATTCATCTGTCTCCTTTGATGGTTTATACTTTAGATGCAGTATGGCTAACCATCAAGTTCTTATAGCCAAGAATTCCCTGCCATAATGGACTGAACTCTAGATCTATCAGCCAAGATTAAACCCTTTCCTCCTGATGTACCTGTTGTCACCTTGGTTCTATTTACTTAAAGCTGATGTTGCACTGGGTACTTGTTCTCCATCTGGAATCAAAGCCACTCAAACTGACTTGGGTGTCATTCAGAAACTTGCTCCGCCTCCATCCTCATGTTAGCATTTACCTATGCCTTTAGAAACACATTACTTGTCCCCTGTTTTACTAAGTTCTGTTTTTTTTTTTTTTTTTTTTTTTTTTTTTTTTTTTTTTTTTTTTTTTTTTTTTTTTTAAAGATTTATTTATTTATTATGCATACAGTTTTGCAGAAGAGGGTACCAGACCTCATCATAGATGGTTGTGAGCCACCATGTGGTTTTGCTGGGAATTGAACTCAGGTCCTCTGGAAGAACAGTCAGTGCTCTTAACCTCTGAGCCATCTCTCCAGCCCCCTAAGTTCTGTTTTTTAAAAATGTGTGTAAGACTGGAAGGATACTCTGTGTAGAAGACCTTGTTAAGAACAATAAAACAAACAACCAAACTCCCCAGAAAGATAAGCCCTCCTCTTTTTTCTTTCAAATCAAAGTTTGGTAAAAGATAGTAGTGTCATGTCCACAGGAAATTTTCAGCATTATTCGGAATGTTTTCATGAGGAGATGATTAGTTGCAGGTGTGGTATTCTGGATGGCTCATTTTAAGGCTGATGGGGGGATGGTGGAAGTGAAGAAACATTGGCTGATGGTGAGCAAAGTGTTGACACAGTCACCTGCACTTTATTCTGCTAACTTCCTTTGAAGATTCACCTCTCCCATATTCCTAGCCTTCCAGAACATGAATGTCATAACTGGGATGTGGGATGGGGTACCTGCAACTGACATATTTCTCTTTTTATAAATAATCACTATTTAAGACAAGTCCTTAAGTTTGGAATCGTAGCTTTTAAATTCCTGCATCACAGAGGGAGACATTATGATGTCAGGGAGAAATCTGGTGCTAAGGAAGTTCCCAGGAATTCACACGGATGTCCTCAGCTTAGACTACTAGCAATAGTGGAGAGGATGTCTGACCTGGCCTCCTCCATCAGTCAGATTGGTGAATACCCTAACTGTCACCATAGAGCCCTCCTCCAGTAACTGATGGAAGCAAATGCAGAGATCCACAGCCAACCACCAGTCTGAGCTCCAGGAAGTGGGATTATATGACAAGGGCGTGAGGGGAGTGTCAAGGTCATGATGAGGAAATCTACAGAGACAACTAAACAAAGTCCTTGGGAACTCATGAACTTCAGACAGACAGCTGTGGAGCCATGATGGAACCTGACTAGGCCCTCTGCATATGGCAGACAGTTGTGTTGCTTAGTCTGTCTAAGAGGATTTTGGCTATGGGATTAGTATCAGCCCTCGTATATGAGCTGGCTTTTTGGAGCTCATTACCTATGGTGGGATACCTTGCACAGCCTTGATGCAGAAGGGCTTGGACATGTTGAAACCAAATATACTGTCCTTTGCTAACTTGCCATGGGAGGCCTTACCCTTTTGGAGTGGGGGGGGGCGCTGTGGGAGAGGGCGTCCTCTAGTGCACAATTTAAGTGAACTCTGCCAGGCCAGAGATGATGGTGGGCGAAGCTTGAGGAGGCTTCTGCAGAGGCAGGAAGCTGAGGGAGAGGAGTAGGGCCATTCCATTTGCTGTCTCTTTTTTATTCAGTCAGGGAACCCAAGCCAAGGATGGCTCATCTCACAGTTAGGGTAGGTTTTCCAATCCCTTCCAGAACATTCCTTGCAGACTTGATCTAAGGTTTGTCTCTTGGCTAATCGTAGATAGTATCAAGTCTACAATCAATATTAATCATCACAAAGGCAATAATATAAATGGAAACAAACAACAAATTATAAGTCACCTTAAATAACAAAAGAATCATCTTTATTTTGTTTTCCAAGTACTTCTTGTAAATCTCTGGGTAGAAATTGTATCTGCTCTGTAAACAGTTCCTGGAGGACAGTTTCTGTCATTCTCATTGGTATAGATCAAAATGTAACATTGAGACAGTTATGGGCTCAAACAGGAGTAAGTTGAAAGTTCTTTTGATCAGTTTTCATTGATTGCATTTGAGAAATATTTTCATCTTGTCATTTTCACTCAAGGACCAAAAGTGGTTTCCTATTGATCCTTAAACACCATGTGAACATCTTTACCTCCTACTGATGGTTTAGCTCCCCTTCAGTATCATATTCATCAAAACCCAATATTATCATTTAAGTTTTCAAGCTATCTTGATTTTCTTAAAATTCAACTACAAAATTATGTTGCTCACTGTGTTTAGAAAGGTCATCAAATTCTTCTCCTTTTTTCAGACAGAGGCAGGTGCCTGAGTTGGTTGGTAAGTCACTGATGGGCTGTGTTTTGTCCCAGGTCACCTTCCTCTATCCTGTTTTCTTTCTTCCAGACTCTTGCCTTTTTACTAAATCATTGTATCTCTGAGTTTCTAGTCAAGAAAGGCCCTGACTAAAATGTCATCTTATTTCTTTTTAAAATGTAAATAGTAAACCTGGCTTCAAAATGACCTCTGTTTGAAATATCTGACCTTTAGCTCCATTTTAGCTGTGACCCAATGCCCCCATATATATATATATATATATATATATATATATATATATATATATAACACAAAATAAAACAACAACAACAACAAAACAAAAAAGCCCCCATAACTTGGGTTGGGGAAGAATATTTTTTTATTTTAATTTTTGGATCACAGTTTGAGTGGGTACAATCCACTATGGCCAAAAAAGGGATGCAGTCAAAGAGAGAGGCATCTAGGCATGCTGTATCTATGTCTACAGTCGTGAAAACAGAGAGGGTGGACACTGGTGCTTGGCTGGCTTTCTTCTTTTTATTTAGTTTAGGATCCTAATCCATGAGATGGTGCCATCTAAATGCAGGGTAGGGCCTCCCTCATCATTTATACCTTCCAGGAAGCATGTTCAGAGACATCCCAGAGATATGTTTTCATGGTGATCCAAATGCAGACACATTGACAATGAAGATCAACCATTGCATCCTTCAGACCCTAATTTGTCCGTATTAAATCTAGCGTTAAAATTTCTCACCACATCTAGTATAACCTTGATAGACCCTTTCCTAGTAGCACTGTATATTTTTGTTCTTCTTGCATAAACTCCTTGAAAAAGTTTCCACCACTATATTCCCCCCTGGCCTGGTGCTAATCACAATAGTTCTTTACGCAGATGATATATAGTTTAATATCTATTGCCAGAACAACCATGAAAAGATGGGGTTTGTGGTGATTTATTGTGTATCTAATAAAGATTACTTGAGATTAGAGGACAATCAGCCACAGAGTTAGGCATAGAGGCCAGGCAGTGGTGGCATATGTCTTCAGTTCTAACTCAGGAGGGAGAAGCGGAGATCAAGTGAGTTCAAGACCAAACAGCCAGGCAGAGGTGGCACACACCTTAAATCCCAGAGCTAGAACCATTAATGCCAGCACTTGGGAACACATGCTTATAATCCCAGAGCAAGAAGGTTGAAATAGGAAGTGGTATGGCTGGGCAGAGAAAGAAATATAAGGCAGGACAAGACAGGAGTTCAGCCCCATGCTTGCCTTTGCTTTCCCTATTCATTCTGGGAATTCATGGAGACAGAATCTACATCTTTCATTCTGAGGAGTTGGCTGGGTGAGAAGTGGCTGTGGATTGTTTCTCTGTCTCTAATTTTTCAGCGGTCCCCCAATATCTGTCTTCTTGTTTTTCTTATAAGACCAGTTAGGAGCTATGCAACAGGAGTCAGAGCTGCTTTTCATATCTTCCTTCATTGGAGACAAACACAGCTCTCTTTCTGTTGACACAGTGACTGGTTCAGAGCTGCCCACACTAGCCAGGGCCAGGCATATCCTGCATTGATTTCCCTTAGTTTGGAGGTGTGGTGTGACTGAGAGTCTTATATAAGGGAAGAGGTATTTGCTATGGTGGAGCAGCTGAGTTTGGAGATGGTTTGCATTGTTATTAAGTACTGAGATTGGAGACCCCTTAGAGACTAAGCAGAACTGCAACTTTAGCCATTCTCTTTGTGAGGCATGCTTACACAGCTCTGCTCTGCTTTACCATACTTTTATTTCTGGAGCACAGTTTGTTTTCTATTTTAACAGCGATGTATCACATAAAGAATGAGGAAGGCTGAGATTTCACCTTCCTGCCCTTTACCAAGGTAGCCTGCCAATTTCATGGATGCTGGCAAGAGAATGAAACTCAGAGACTGAGAGTGATTGCAGTAATAGCAGTAGTCTAAGAATTAGAATTTACACAAATTTCTGTACCTTACTGTCCACAGAGCCACATGACAGGCACAAAGACACCTGTAGTATAAAGTGCTGTGTGACCTGGAAATCACAACTATAGGGAATCCCATTTCTTTATGACAGATTGTACTCACGTCTGCCCAACCCGTGTTTTCAACTTGTGCTTTGCATTGCACATGAATATAAAAATTTCATCAATAAAGGTAGTTCACAGAAAAACCATCACCGTTGCCTTTGTTCAGAAGACATGGGCACATGGACACATGAAGAATTGTGTCCCCCATAGTGCATGGTCACCAGGCACTAAACACATGTCTTGTCTTCATAGATAAGAATAATGGTGATGACTATGGTAGGTCACTGTGGTAGGTCACAGAAGGCAGATGATGAGGTGATGAAGGCTTGAATACACACTACTGCATCTGTCTTTTTACGTGGGTGCTAGGAATCTAGGTCTCCTGGCTCCCACAGTGAGCATGTCACTAACTGAGTCATCCATGTAGCCCCTGTTTTCTTCCTCTTGACTGTGGGAGTTTATATTATTAAAATCATTTTGAGGGTAGAACTATAATTTTTTTCTCTGTGTTGAATAACTGAAATGCAGGAGTGAAGCAGCAACTCTTATTTTTGGCGTCCATGATTACACTCCCAAGCTCTATTCCCCTCTCTCAACCCCTGAGTCACTAGGCCTTTTATGGTGGCTCACAGAAACCCATCTTCCTTAGGTAACCCCTAGCCTCCTCCCGTTTCTGAGACTATTCTTCCTCCGTGAATATTCCTCTGATGAAGTCAGGGATTTGGGGATGACTCTTTTCTGAGTCCCAGCTCCCCCATTTTCCACTTCCCCTGGCAACTCTTATAATTGGGCTGGATTTTGTACTTGCCATAAATCATTAATCCTGAGCACACAATTATTCTGTGTCTAACCTCTTTCCACTGGTCTCTGAAACAAAATAAACTAAAACAAGCAAACAAAACCCACCTTCTTTTCCATAGCAAGTGGGGTCTCCTGTGGCCAGCACCCTGACTCTAGCTTAATTTGTGGCTGAGAGCTTCAAATTGAGTTTCATTCCAGAGTGTTCTGGTCTATATACTTGAGTCAAATCCATACTTTTCTGATTTTGTTTATTCTACATTTGTCCTTAAGTCATCTTCCCCTTTGGTGTAGTGTTTGTCCACACTCCAAACTTTTGGTTACATCTTATCTTCTGAAGGTGGATAGCTATCATCATGACTGAAACTAAGTTCTCCTCCGAGATGCATTCAAAACCTTCCATGTAATTACATACCAACTTCCCTCATAAATATTGATGCTAAAATTCTCAACAAAATTTTGGCAAACTGTATACAATAATATATAAAAAATATCATCCACCATGACCAAGTAGGCTTCATGCAGGTATGGTTCAACATACGAAAAACCATAAACATCATTCATCATATAAACAAACTATAGGGAAAAAACCCACATGATCATATCCTTAGAAGCTGAAAAAGCCTTTGACAAAATCCAATGCTCCTTTATGATAAAAGCTCTGGAGGGATAAGGAATACAGGGAAAATATCTCAATGTAATAAAGGCAATTTACAAGAAGCCGAGAGCCAACATCAAACTTAATGGAGAAAAACTCAAAGCAATCCCATTAAAATCAGGAACTAGACAAGGATGTCCTCTCTCCCCTTATCTATTCTCTATAGTTCTCGAAGTTTTAGCTAAAGCAATAAGAGAATGAAAAGAGATTAAGGGCATACAAATTGGGAAAGAAGAAGTGAAACTATCTCTATTTGCAGATGATATGATTGTATACATAAGTGACCCACAAAATTCTACCAGGGAACTTCTACAGCTGATAAACACCTTCAGCAATGTAGCAGGATACAAGATTAACTCAAAGAAATCAGTAGCCCTTCTATACACTAAAGATAAAAGGGCTGAAATAGAAATAAGGGAAACATCACCCTTGATAATAGCTGAAAATAGCATTAAATACCTTGGAGTAACTATAAGCAAAGAAGTAAAAGACCTATTTGACAAAAATTTTAAATCATTGAAGAAAGAAATTGAAGAGGATATCAGAAAATGGAAAGCTTTCCCCTGTTCCTGGATGGGTAGGATCAACATAGTGAAAATGGCAATTCTACCAAAAGCAATCTACAGATTCAATGCACTGCCCATCAAAATCCCAATGCAATATTTTATGGACCTTGAAATAAAAATATTCAAATTCATTTGGAATAACAGGAAAGCCAGGATTGCCAAAACAATTTTGCTCAACAAAAGAACCTCAGGAGGCATCACCATCCCTGACTTCAAGTTATACTATAGAGCTACAGAAAGAAAACCAGCCTGGTACTGGCGTAAAAACAGACTTGTGGATCAATGGAATAGAACTGAGGATCCAGGCACTAACCAAAAAAAATCTATGAACAAATGATCTTCTACAAAGAGGCCCAAAATATTCAATGGAAAAAAGATAGTACCTTTAACCAATTGTGTTGGCATAGCTGGTTGGTAGTATGTAGAAAAAAGCAAATAAATCCAAGCCTGTCACCCTTCACAAAACTCAAATCCAAGTGGAACAAAGACCTCAACATAAACCCAGCCACTCTGAACTTGATAGAAAAGAAAGCGGGAAATACCCTTCTATGAATTGGTACAGGTGACCACTTCCTAAATATAACACCAGTGGCACAGACACTAAGAACAAAAATCAATACATAAGACCTCATGAAACTGAGAAGCTTCTGTAAAGCAAAGGGCACTGTCAATAGGAAAAAATGACAGCCTACAGAATGGGAAAAGATTTTCACCAACTCTACAAGTGATAGAGGATTGATCTCTAAAATATATAACTAACTCAAGAATCTAGAGCCCAAAACCTTGAATAACCCAATCAAAAACTGGGGTTCAGAACTAAAAAGGGAATTCTCAGCAGAAGAATTACAAATGGCTGAAAGCCACTTGAAAAAGTGCTCAACTTCTTTAGCGATCAGAGAAATGCAAATCAAAACAACTTTGAGATATCACCTTACACCTGTCAGATTGGCTAAGATAAAAGACACAGATGACAGCCTGTGTTGGAGAGGATACGGAGCAAAGGAAACACTCCTCCATTGTTGGTGGGAGTATAAGCTTGTTTAGCCACTCTGGAATGCAGTATGGCAATTTCTCAGAAAACTGGAAATCAATCTCCCCAAGGATCCAGCAATACCACTTCGGTGTATCCCCTAAAGACGCACATTCACACTCCAAAGACATTAGCTCAACTATGTTCATAGCAGCCTTATTGATAATAGCAAGAACCTGGAAACAACCTAGATGTCCCTCAACTGAAGAATGGATTAACAAACTGTGGTACATCTACATAATGGAGTAAGTACTACTCAGTGGTAAGAAAAGATAATATCCTAAAATTTGCAGGCAAATGGATGGATTTGGAGAATATCCTCCTGAGTGAGATATCACAAACCCAGAAAGATAAGCAGGGGATGTACTCACATATTAGTGGACTCGAAACAAAAAGCAAAAAACAAATCATGTCCAAGCTGAAAACCACAACCACTGAACAGCTTGGGATCTGAAATACCTTGGACTGGCACCTTGGATACTGCTCCCTCTAGTGGAACACCTGACTCAGTCTTGATGTTGGGGTGAGGAAACTGGATCTGCCAGGAGTGGATGATGAACTAAGACATATTGGAACCTTGGGACCTCCTGCCCTTGCTGGGGAGGAGATGGGGCAATGTGGAGAAGAGAGAGTGACTAGAGGGAGTGAGAAGGGGGAGAGACCTTGAACAAAGATATACACGGATAGAAAATGTGACTTTATTCATACTAAAAAAAAAAAAAAAAAAAAAAAAAAAAAAAAAAAAAAAAAAAAAAAAAAAAAAAAAAAAAAAAAGAAAGAAAGAAAAAGAAAAAAAACCCAAAAACAAAAAGAATATTGTTTCCAATATCCCTTATCTCAATTTATAGCCTCAATACATACTTCTGACTTTCCTGGAAAAAAAGTCACATAGCGCCAGGGACAATGACACATTTTTATTTCTATCCTCAGTACCAGCAAAAAATCAAGCACACAGTGGTTTTGGGGAATATTTGCTGAGTGAACAGAACTGATAATTCAAAATAAGCTTATATCTAACCCTTGACTTGAGGTATTAAATTTTAATATCCTGACAAAACTTCACTTATCAAACAGCTGAGTAACTCTTGGTAAACCCCATTTACATTAAATAGTAAGAATAAGCAAATGAAGAAAATTAAGCTGAATTTTAAATGAATATGGTATATTTTCCTAAATTCTAGAGATAATTGAGTACAACAGAAAAAGTACAGAATATATTTAATATTTTGGATTTTATGACTCTATTAGATAAAGAAACCTTTGTCACCAATAACCAGGATTGAATACCAAGAAAGCCTTTGTTGGTTCATAACTGTCTTTGAGGCTGACTGGACAGGACAGACATTAAACTAGACACTATTGAGCAAAAACCACTGATCTTATCCTTGAAGGGTTTTCTGGTCCACTGGAATGTCTATATTATAACATCCTCTTAATATATAACTGCAATAGGTAAGCTTATGAGTTACATAAGATTGTACCCTAAGCTAATAGCTAAAACACAAGTGTTTTACATGGAGATATTTGAAGTTTATGGCTTGCATCATTTATTATACTGGTGCCTGAATTAAAGTTGGGAGGTAAAGATGATAAGCAAGATCAATACATTTTTGTATTGTTTGAAACATTTGTATAAAGACTTTGTACACAATGCTACCAAGTACAAGGTACAGACTTTAAATTAAACCAGCAAATTCCCTGTCTAGAACTGGAAAACTACTCTAGACAGACCTTTACATTTCTTAAGATGTATAACAACAGAGGCCCATGGCAAACTGTCAGCACTTACATGGAGGCATTCCTGCCTCAATGCAGAGGAATGCAAGTCCACTGATAGAGCCCAGAGAAGGGAATCTGCCAGCCCAGTGGCTGATGACTTCTGGGAAGGTGGAGGAGATTTCCAGTAGCATAGAAAGCACTTAGGCCTGAGACTCAGAGTAAAGTTGCATTCTCTGTAGCTATGTTGAGCTTAGACCATAGAGTGAAACAAAAGCAGCAGAAAATGCTTCTGAGACTATTGCTGAATGTGAAATGTTCCCACAAGCACATTGTGAATGAAACCTCTCAGGAGAAATCCACACATCTCTAATAGCACTGCATTATGCTTTGTTCATGTTTCTGTGTCTTTATCTATCCATCCATTTATCCATCCATCCATCCATTTTTGTGGAATGCCATTAAAAGATTACTGCAGTCTTTCACTAGGCCTTTGGCTCTCTATTGTTGGGGTTCACCTTCCTTTTCATTCAAGGCAGGCATATGACTAGGTAATCATTCTGTCATTGTACAGCAATGCTCTATGTTGCTTTGTGTTTTCTTTCTTCCTGAGTCAGCCTGATAATAGAGCATACTCTATTCTTCCCCTTCCATGTGTGCCAGTTTGCAGGCCTGGGCCCAATGCCTCCTGCCTGTGACAGGAAGAAGTGGGCTGCCCTGATTCTGCCAAATCTGTAAGCCACATTAGACATTTTTGTTCATATTAAACATAAATCTGGAACTGTTTAACATTCCCAAGCTGCTGGTGGGTGTATATTTGTGTTTATGTGTGTGTGTGTGTGTGTGTGTGTGTGTGTGTGTGTGTGTGTGCAACAGGCAAAACATGAAAAAAGAATTTCAGCTGGCCCAGAACCTACCATTTCCATCCAGCTGTTGACCTTGTGCAGTACAGCAAGCTTGCAGCCTATATTAATAGCTCCTGTAAAATTTGCCCTGTTATTTTACTCAGGCAATAAGACTCCCAACAGCTGTGGGGAACATCTCTTGACCTAATAGCAGACAAATAATATTCTTCATTTGGTTGGAGCCTGGGGGCCAGGGTGAGCAAAGCAATACTAAGAATTTTGTAGAATCAATGCCAGTTGATTACTAGAAAATAAAGTATGATTCTGCATAAGATATAAACATTTTTATTCAGTGCAGCATCCCTCAGTTATGACGCTCCTTTGTCGTGAAATTCAATGATTTACTCAGATGATGACTCGAAGGACGGGGGTAGGATTTTCAAGCACTACTTTCCAGTTTCCAGAATGTCACTTTGGGTAAACAAGAAATATTTTCTGTTGGATTGCTGTTATGAAGTTTTCAGTTTGAAATGATGAATAAGGAGTTGTGGGAGGCAGGAGGAAGTATAATTTTTATCTCCACTGTTCTGTTGCCATCTCTGTGTTGTTAGAATAGGCATCTCAGGGCTGTGGAGACAGCTCGCCTGGTAGAATGTCTGTGATAGAAGCACAAAGTTCTGAGTTCAATCCTCGGAACCCATGTCAAAAAAATCAGACACACATGTGCTTTTAATACCAGAACCAGGGAGATGACATGTGAAGTTACCCCCTGCCCTCTACATACATACACATACAATGCACACATGCATTAGTACACATATGTGAATATACATACACACACTTAAAAAATCCTTCCATCAGTTGGCTTGTTTATCAAGATGCCTAAGACAGGTAATGAACTATTTTGCCTGGGAGCTTGTGTTCCAGCAGCCTATATTTCAAAGGAGCATTTACTTCTTGGCCTAGTGTTTGGTAGCTAGCTGATGGCTTGCAGCTTTTTTTCCACATCTATGTTTTCTACCTCAGCCACATTTTGGAAGATTGAGTTGAGTGAAATGTTTGTACTTACTGACGATCTGAACTCAAACAGGGTGTCAGGATTTTCTGATTGAGACCAGAGACTGTCAAGTTAATTTGATAGGGTGCTATTTAAAAAATGGAAATACATTTGAGCAAGTATTTTTAGATCTTCATCGGAGACTTCTCTCCTCTTTCTTTAAGACTCTTGATTCAATTAACAAAGCAACCCCCTCAAAAAAAAAAAAAAAGAAAAACAAAAAACAAAAAACCTAAAACAAAACCCTTCACCTGGCCCCTTGTCTGTCAGAAACAGACTAAGGTTCTTCTAAAATATTACAGTATGCATTGGTTACTTCTTAGTTTCCAAGATGTTTAGCATCTGAATATAAAAATCATTGTTTGAGCTGCACAACCTCCACTTTCACATTTTGAAGACTAGAAGGCAAAAAAAAATGTGCACATGTACTTTTAACTTCATCATGTTCCATTTTTGTCAGTTTCAAAATAATGTCAAAATGAATCTGAAACGATATGATCAGGAGCTTGTTATTTGGAATCACATGCTATATTTCAGCAATTATGCAAATTAATAATGTAACACAATCTTATTTAGAAGCAATTCACATGATAAATGGAAAATAAAATATGAGAACAGAGTAAAACTCAATTCTCATTTTTACAAGCTGTATCTTATCATATTACTGAACCGAAACACAGTTAGGCTTTCATTGTGAAACACTGTATTTGTAACAAGTAAGATTATTATAAAAATTAAGCATTAAAGGGTATATTCTTTGCTCGTTCTTTCCACAGCTCAAGAGTGTAATGTGTTCCTCAAATTGCTACCATATTGTTTCAGAAATGCTTATCAATGTGAAGTGTCATTCAATTTCACGGAGTCCTCTCTTTCCACTGCCTCAATTGTGAACCAAACAAGAAAACAGATGCGTGATTGCAGCTCTTTTGAACTATCCACTCAAAAAGATCTGCCTTTTCCTAAGTTTCCAAATACTTTTGATAATTATTATTTTGATAAAATTATCTTTCTTGTTTCAGTTGGCTGTTTTCCTTGACTAGCAGAGGCAGCATTCAAAACCAGCCAGAAACGGTGTCTTCCTCTAAATGCTGTCCTTCTCCTTGCTGTCTGTCACTCTACAGGATCACTGTGTGTCCCTCTTCCTCCATTAAACATCCATGCCTAAAAACTGAGCTAACTGTTTCCTCATGTCAGCCATCTCCACAGTTGCAGGGGCATTTGCAATGACAATACAGAGAGAACATGAAAGTCTTCATTTGGAAGGAACCCTAGGAGCTGAGGCGATCTTGCTTTTGTCAAAGAAAGTGGGTTCCTTTGCCTCCCACTATTTCTGTATGTGTCCTGGAAATTTCTTTGGGGGAGCTTAGATTTGTTTCACTCTGCTTTTTAATAATTGACCTTAGCTTGCCTTCTAGGGTAATGCAGAACAAATCTAGCTACCTCTTCCACTTGACAGGTTTTGAATGTCTAAGGAGAGTAACCATGTCTTTCCTTTGCCTTCTTTTGGTAAAGTTAATCATTCCCAGTTCACTCATTTGTTCCACATTTGACATGGTTTCCTGGTCATGCCAAGCATTTCCCCCTCTGCCTCCCATCTTGATCTCCAGTGATGAATACGTTTGAGTTTCTCCAAGCTCTAAAATGTGAAATACAAAGAAGAATACAACACTCCAGACCTGTCAAATTGATGTAGGGTTGGTACATGAACCGTATTTCTCTATCCATACTTGTTTTTTAAAAGTCTATTGGAACTCTCTACTTTATTGTTATTTACATTTCTGGAGATATACCATGTATGAGACATGCCATAGTGAGACAGGATTAGAGATGCCATAGTCAACAGGATCTAGTCCTTTACTTTAAGAACCCATAAAGACTATGTGGTCAAAAAAGAAAAACAAAACAACCAAACCAAAACAAAAACCAGCTACAGTGAGGCATGGGCACATGATGGCAATGCACAAAGGACAGGACTGCAGATATTTTAACAATGCCCAGCTCTGTGAGGGCCCCAGAAGGTGAAGTAGGGCAAACCACTGATGATTATGCAGCTAAGTCTTTCTTGCTGATAGTAGATTACAAACGTAACTGTGAAGTCATGAAATGACAGACTATCCATTTTTCATGAAATTTCAGAGTTGCCTTCTCAGTGACTATGAAATTTCAACTCTACTGTTTTCGATACAGTCGGTGAGTCAGGAATGCTATAGATACATGACTACTGTGATTTTGTTATTGACAGTATAAAATGACTTTTTAGTGAAACCACTAGTCTGCCAGTGGATTGTTCTCTACAAAGTAATGGCCAGGATCTAAATCCACTGACTTGACCACATTCTTCAATACACATGTAACATAGATTTTATCACCTAATTGGAATCTATTTTCTTATTTAGTGTATTCAGTGGTTTGGCTTTTCTTCTATAAAGCTAAAATCAGGAAAGTAGGCAATTTCATTCTTCATTTAGTGATTCCTTCAAGGAGGAAAACCGAATCTGTTTCATGCATGCTTTATCATACACTTGTATTGATTTCCAGCCTTTTCATTTTTTTCCATTAAACTTCCAGCTACTTATACAGTGGCCCATTTAATTCTCAATCCATATTGTAGCTGGTCCTTATTAATGAATGGTAGGTGAGAATGGGATGAAGTGTTAATGAGATAGTCAGTGAAGAGGGCCTGTGTCTGGGAAGAAGATGGGGAGGTAAAGAGGCTTTAAGATTTCCTGGAAGGTAAATACTTTATATCCAAACATCTCTAGGGATTGTTCTTCAGTTTGCTTCACATTGCACAGGAATTCTGAACAGCCTCCATAAGGTAGTGTGCCAGGAAAACTCTCTGGCTCATTGTGGTTTATTTCTTCTTTTGCCTGTACTATTGCTGATGCAAAAATATAGGCCTCAATAGTCCAAGAAACATGTTTCTTAAATGTTATTTACCTCTGCAAACAAAAGCCCAGAACTTTCCTATCATAGAATTGTAATACACATTCTTTTTTTATTGCAAACCTCAGAGATAACCTTAATGTCAAGTTATTCTTAAGATCTTGAATTCTGTTTAATCCTCGATGGTTTAATAAAGTGTTGATGATGGTTATTACACACTGTGTAGCAGGAGAGCACTGCTTGTATTTACAAAACAGGACAATGATGCTTAGGTGGATCAGTGGCAGCATGGTCATGGACATTATATTCTGTGGTTCGCAGCACCATTTTCTTTTCCAGGGCTTTCTCTATAAGACAGTACCTCTTCTTTGTAGAGTAGAGGCGATTTATATCAGCATAGTCTTTCTCTTCTTTTAAAATGTTTTCCAGTGGCCTGCTAAGATAAAATAGACAAGCATGATACATTTCCTACTAATCAACTAATAGGTTAAACTGGACACACACACACATATTTGAATGTTGAAGAAATTCTTTGTTTTGTTATGGTATTTTATATATGTATCTCTAAGGCTTTCCTATATTGTCAGTTTGTGCACATACACTAACATCTATGATGTTCCTGTCACTCAGTGGGAATTTTAATCAGCTTTGATTAAAAGACAAAGAAGGATTCAGAATGACTCCTTATGAACATTGCCTGACAAATGTATATTGGCATCTTTAATCTGCTCTTTCTTTTTTTTATCATTCTTGTGCATGACCTTCCAGCTCTTACAACACTGTTGCTTAGTCCCCATCAGCATCTGGAGATTGTAGATACCTAAAACCTGTCACTCATCACTGACTCTAACTTATTCCTCTGAATTTCCCACTGCTACCTCCACCTGCTTCACAGGTAAAGCTTTCAGATGATCAGCTCCTTAAAGAGGCCATGTTTGGCTTAGTTCCATGCCATCACCACTTTTTAAATCACACCTTTGCAGTGTGGGTCTTGACTCCCTTATCCATTATGCAACACATTCCTGTTCCTTTGACTTATATCTAGAATACAACTTCTTTTCTAGAGGCCAGATATGCCTTTGATTAAATTACAGCCATTGCTCACAAAATTTTCAGAAATCCAGGGACTTTGGGTTACATATTTTTTAAAAAGTAAACATGAGTTTTGCAGATAGGAAATGTTCTCAAAGTACAACATGACTCAGGCTCCTGATTTACCCAAAAAAAAAAAAAGATACTATACTATATAATAAGAAAGGAGTGAATGGGAAGAAGAGAGAAATAATTTATTGGCTCCTAGGCTTGGGTTGCAGAGTCTGAAAATGTAAGAGAATCAGTAAGTATATCCTTACACAATAAGACCAGTCATGGCCACCAATCAAGTTAGAGAGCAGAAGAAATTGTATATTGATTTGAGCCTAGGATTCTAGGGAATGGTTGTTAGAAGTAGAATTTTCAAGAAAATCTTGCTTCTTTTCGGTGATCTGGTATTTTCTCCTGCAATATTCTTTCCTTGTTCTTTGTTATTTCTGTTCTCTAGTTCCTTCTCAACTTCCCTTTTTCTTTGGTCCTAGTTCACCCTCTCTCTCTTTCTCTTCCTCCTTCTTGCTCTGTCTTTATTTATAGACTTTGTTTCATTTAATTTGTGGACTACATAACTATATCCATGTCTGATGATAAATATTATTAACTAGAGAGAATCTAAATCACTTAGGAGTCAAACATTTAGGAGGAAGATTCTAGATTACATTAGCATGCATAAAAAGATGTACCCTAACTGTGAACAACAGTTTTCCATGGGCTTGGATCCAGGACTGAATATTAATGAGAAACAAGTGAGACATTCATCTCTGTTCATCTCTCTCTGCTTCCCGTCTGCAGGTGCAGCATGACTAGCAGCTGTCTTCTGCCATGTTAGTCTACACTGTCAAACCACAACCCATGATAAATCCTTCATACACTAAATTGCCTTTGTCAGATGCTTGTTCTCAGCAATGAGGAAAACAACGCACATTCATAGGTTCCTAAATTTAATAGAAAAATGTATATAGCTCATATAGTTTGCTTTCTTTTGAAAATATTAAAGAGGACAAAACACTAAACTTGAGTTAACATTAGAAGGAAATATTCTAAAAATTGATTGGTTCAAATATCCATAATTTTTTGTTTATTTTTCCCAATAATTACCTCAAATTGCAGTTATTAGTAGACTGGCTTTTATAATCCCCACCCCCATGTTTGTCAGCTGTCCCTGATTAATTACAAAGTTCTATGGCCCAATAATTTTACTACTTCAGCTTGTCTTTTTATGAGAAGAATTTGATTATAGAACAGTTTTCATAACCTTCAGCTTCTGATTCAAAATTTAATTTTTTCTTTTCTCTGTCAGGACACACAAAGAAATGTTGGAGTAAGAAACATCCATTTGTCCATTCAAGTAGTTTTAAGTTGAGTTGGTGAGATGGTTCAGAGCTGAATACTTAGTCTTCTTCTAAGAAACCAAGTTGAATTCCCAGAACCCATATCAGGTGATTTACAAGTGCCTGAAATGCTAGTTCCCAGGACTCTGTCAGCCTTTTCTGGTCTCTGTAGTTACCCATACTTATGTGTGATATACACACAATCACAACATACACAAACACACATTAAATAAATAAATGAATATTTTTTGCTGTAAGCTTTTCCTTATGCATTTTAATAACATAATTGTTTATTGATTCTTTGGAAATTTCACATCATGCACTCTATCCTGTTTACCTCACAGTCCATCCATATCTTCCCCTCATCCTTGCAATGACCCTTCAAAAGAACCCACCCTGAAGTTAACAAAAAACTAGACAAAACAAACAAACAAACCCACCTCACTCCTCCATCTTTCCTGCCTCTCCAGCATGTCTTCATTTTGTCCAATCAACCCCATCAATAAATGCTCAGTTGACTGAGTCACTGCTTTGGTTCAAGGTCTCTGGCTTCTGGCACACTATCATCATTAGATCCTCACTGAAACTCCTCTTAGCTGTCCTGCCGTTGCTATAGCAATGTAGAACCTGTGGCTATCACTCTGCAGGACCAGTCCCTTCACATGCTGCAGCAGGTCATGTATGGGATAGATGGTAGGTTGAACAAACCCAAGGCCCAGAAGATGAACCTGGGTGGTAGCTGAATTGGTCAGTCTAGGCCCTGGAACTGTCCCCTCAGGTGAGGGGTGGAGTCCAGCTGCCTATGCCCATGCTATCAGGGCTAGCTCTCTCACAGCCATGGTGAAGGATGGGGCCATCTTTTCTGAGTGTGAGCTGCAGAGCCTATTCTCCTGCTGCTGTGTCCAACAAGAGGTAGAGCCAGGTATCCCAGAGCCAATAAAGGGCAGGGCTAGCTCAGCATGGCCCTTGGACTCCAACATGCGTGGTTCCTATGTTATCCCTGTGGTAACACAGGCTATAGTCATCAAATACAAACCCCAGCTATAGCAGGAACATGTAACCAGACATGGCCCTCAGCAGCCGCTCAGGCTCAGATGTCACCAATAACCTTGGTGGCATCACAGGACACCCAAATCAGTATGGCCTTGGCAGCAGCAAGACCCTCAGACATCAATATGATTTCATGAGACTCCAGTTAATCACATTGCTCTTGAGGGTAATAGGAGGCATTGTCATCAACTCAGACCTTGGCTGCTGCAGGGACATGGGTAGCAGCTCCCACCTGGATGTTACCATGGCCCTGGGTCACAGCATAGCCCATCTAGATCAGTAGGACCCAAGTAGCAGTATTTCTCTCAGACACCTACATGAACTCAGGTATTTAACTAGACCCTGAGCATCCACATGACTTTCGTGGTTATTGGAGCCATGGTGTCATTAACACGGACTGTAGTAGGAGGTATCTGGACCAGATCAGCCCTGCAGTTCAGACCTGCCCACTGCTGCTTATCTGGGCCAGCAATTCCCAAAGTCCCAAACAAACACACAGACACTTATGTTAATTTCATGCTGTTTGTCCTATGGCTTAGGCATATTGCTAGGTAGCTCTTTCATCTTAATTCAATCTATTTCCAGTAATCCATCCTGCCATGTGGCCCATGGCTCACCTGTTTCTTTACATGTTGCTTCTTGGGAGGCTGGATCAAATCTCTCTGACTCCGCCATCCTTCCTCTATCTGTGCTTCAATTTCTCCCCTACTTCTAAGATGCCTGACATAGGCCAAGACAGTTCTTTTATTTACAGCATAAAAGCATCCCACATCAACAGACTTTGTCCACTGTATGGTCATGGACCCAGACACGGCTCTTGGCAGCTGGACCCTTGACAGCAGTGTGGGATGGAACATCTCCCTGACTCTGGGTGTCAAACAGGCCGCCTACATCAGCCTGCTCCTCGCTTGCACTTCTTACAGCACAGAAACCATTCTTTTCTTCCTCTCCCATATCTACACCAGATATTTGCTCGTCATAAAGGCACCTACACACCCAGTGTATGTGGGCCTGTGTCAATTCATATTTTTAAGTACAAATGCGGAGTTACAGGGAAAGGGTTGCCAAGGGTAGCCAAAGGTGATGTAAAAGAGCGATGGACCCATAGGGCAGTGGCAGAGCCTGCAAAGACGGAGTGTTCTCTAGAGCTGTACTGAGATTAGGTAGGCCTTCTAAGCAGAGACTGGTGCCCGGCACTAAACACTGGGGCGCTCACTGTTAGGGCTCAGAAACCAATACTCCAATGAATACTCTACTTCAGTGTTTTGTGTACTTCAAAAGAAGCCAGTTGCTTTGAAACCAAGGTCTCTGTGACCCTCTCACCCACTGTTTGACCCTAGCACACAGGGATGGACACTTCCCTGAAGTTCATTTATCTGTACATGTGGATCCAATAGACCCTGACCCTACAGAAGGATGAGGGAATGACACAGTTTGTTCATCCAAAAATTGATCTCTCTTAAAATCATTACTGTGGGGGCTGGAGAGATGGCTCAGTGGTTAAGAGCACCGTCTGCTCTTCTAGAGGACCCGGGTTCAATTCCCAGCACCCACATGGCAGCTAACAACTGTCTGTAGTTCCAGTTCCAGGCAAACACCAAGGCAAATAAATAAATAAAGATTTTTAAAAAAATCATTACTGTACCCCCAGAAAACCCTGTCTCCCCTTTTTTCTCTTTATTGAGCAAGGCACATTTAAAAAAAAATCTCATTTAGTTGTGAGATATTCACTTTTGGTTTTTGTGATGGCTCTGTGTAAATTATAAAATTTTAAGCCTTTGTCATGGCCTATAATCTCTCTATTGCCACTTTATTTCAATTATAGAACTAATAAACAGCAAATGGGAAACTGTCCCCCAACTTTATATATGTCTGACTTCCGCTAGCTTTCAAAGTTATAAAACTTTAAAATTATATTTCACCTTCAGTTTGGGCATTTTCCTTTTGCTAGGAATATAAAGAGATTTGATGGGTAACTACTGGTTATAAGATACTGGACACAGATGGAAGTGAGCAAAGTCCAGCTGGCAGTGCCTTAAGCCAAAGATCATGATAATCATTATGTCTTAAGTGGTGAACTCTCTGTGCCTCTGTTCTTTGTAAAATGGGTGCATGATCTCTACTTATGTCAACTTAATTTGAAAGATAAGAGTTTTCATAGGAATCAAACTATTATATTATTCGACACAAATATGACATGTCAATTAAAAATTTAAAGGGAGCTTCCCTGCTGAGCACAATAAAGTGTCACAAAACCCAGCATTATTGTTATCTGCACATCTTCAAAGACTGTCCACCCATAAAAGACTTTTCTCTTGAAGCAATCAAGCCAGATACAGATTTTCCTGTGATGAATCTGTAAGGCTTAGCATCAAACAGCAAATTAGAAGACAGTTTCTTCATCAGCCGTATTGATTTTCACTTTCTTCCTATATCATTGCTCATTTGTATTAAGGCTCAACAGAGATTAAAAAAAAAAAAAAAGTCTGCCAGCCTGGGTTAGAGAAACACTCATGGAGACAAGGAATCCTACTAAAAAGGCACTGAGCTCCTTTGGGTTATTAAAATGGACTGGACTGTGAAGATAGCATTTCCCATCGTGTACACAGGACTTACAAGACAGGGTTACAGAGCAGGGTGTGCAGTGCCCCTTTCAAGCCATGTGTCCTCCAGAAAGACATTTAGCACCAAGGAGCCTCAGATTCTAGTCTTTAAAGGGAAAGAAGAAGAGAGGAGGGAGGAAGGGAAGAGGAAGAGGAGAGAGAGGGAAGGAGGAAGGGAGGGAGAAAAGGGGAAGAGGAGGAAAGAGGGGAGGGAGGGAGAGAGGGAAGGAGGAGGGAGGGAGGGAGGGAGAGCGGGAAGGAGGAGGGAGGGAGGGAGGGAGACAGTCAGACTCTGGGCTCTAGGCTGGGGATGCAGCTCAGTGGAAAAACACTTTTCTAGCCTGTGTGAGTCCCTGTGTTCAATTCCTAGAACTGTAAAACTTAACAAGGAAATACTGTTTTCATAAGAAAATGAAGATCATAAGATTATGGAGTGCTTTGTGCAGAACAATGGATGAAAAAGAAGAATATGGTTTGTCATTTACTAACTTTTCTTTCTTTTTTGGATCAAGTCAACTTGTGTTTCAAAAATAGAAGGGTTTTTCTCTTTCCTTTGCTTCTGGTTTGCTTTGCAATGGGTGATCACGGCCAGTGTTCTGCAACCGTGTGGTCTCCTTAGTAACATCAGAAATATAGGTGCAGAGACCCGCCCCTCTACCTATTCGAATTTGTCAGTTATAATTTTTTCTCAGTCAGTGGCAATTATAATGTGCAGAAGAAAGAAAATATACACCTGTAATCTGTAGAAATGGTCTGCAGTTAATGGTGCATACTTTTCTTGTACAGGACTGAATTTAGTTTCCAGAACCCATGTAGGGTGATTCACAATTACCTGTAACTCCAGCTCTAGGCAACCAGATGACATTTTCTGTCCTCTGTTGATGCCTGCACCGATGTGAACATATTCCCTCACATAACTTAAAAACAAAACGAATCTTTTAAATGACACATATCTGCAAATCATATATAAAATAGGCAGAGTTTGGGACCTGAGAGATGGCTTAGGATTGAAAAGGGTCTGGTGCTTTTCCAGGGAACCAAATTCAGTTTCTAGCACATACTTCAGCTCCAGAGGAACCGGCACTCTCTTCTGGATTTCACATGAACCTGCACTCATACATGCATATAAGAACCCTGCCCCACATATACATACACTTAAAAATAGAATAAACCCTTTTGCTTTTAAAGAGGCAGAGTTGGAAAACGGCTGTAACATTCACTACTCAGAAGGTACTTTTTCCATCCCTATGCCCACAATGTCCAGCAGAACAACTTACTATACATAGCAGGAACACCTTACTATGTACCCACTGTTCCCAGCAAGAACACTTCACTGTACAACTGTACCCAGTAGTAACAACTTACTGTACCTAACACAAACAACTTACTATGTATCCACTGTACACAGCAGGAACACCTTAATGAAGCATGACCTCTTTGAGCACCTGGCTCATGGGGCTTCAGTTCCTTCATGGTAAGGAAGGCCTAGCAGAGCAGATGAGCTCATGACAGTTACATGCATGGTAAATGTTCTGCATGCCATGGCAGATCAAGATGCAGACAGAAACCAGTAGCCATCTTTCGCCATTAGGATCCATCTCTTAAAGGGTCTACAACTTTCTAAAACAGGAAAGCAGCATTCAGAGCATGAGCCTGTGGAGGACCTCACAGATCCAGGCAATAACGGAGTAAAGTCCCAAAGCTATACATTTCTAAGGCACCCTTTTCTCTCAAAAGTCTAGAATACTGGGTAGATGTGGCTGGCTGTGTGTAATTTCACCATTGGTATTGCTTTGACTTCTTTAGTTTTCCTTTTTCTGTCGCAGTGATGAACTGTCTCGGTTTTCCTCTGTGATGGGTTTTCTGTAGATGAATTCATGGAGCTCAGTATTATCTATTTATTTACTATGAAGTCTAATCTTATGCATCATTTGCTAAGATCCCCTGTGCCCTCCTCCATTCACAGGAAGTTTTGCCTTGTGGGTGCCTTTATTAACCACATTGGGTTTTTCCGTAGTGTTTTTCTCATCTTTCCTCTGTGGCTGGAGATTCTTTCTACAGCTGCACAGGGCACAGAGTGCAGAGAAGGTAAACTTTCCTCTGGGCCCATCTATATGTTATACTATATGCTTTATACTTCTGTGAGGAAAGAGAGTACTCATTTATAACTTCCACTGAGAACGAACAGTCATACTTTATGAGAAGCCAGGTGGTACACATTTATTTAATATTTGGCCCCCTGGAAGAGACTTTAGTCATATCCCTTTTTGGATATGTGAGGAAATCCATAAGAATTTCCCTCTTTTTCCCATCAGAGTTCTGAGCCAGTTGAGATGCAATAATAGGCAGATGGCAATCAGGACTTCATTTGATTTCTGATAATAACTGGTTGGCGAATATAGAAGAAGCAAGTCTTCTCCCCATCCTTTCTTCTTGTTTTTCTCAGACTTGAACCTAGGGCTCCACACATGTGAGGCAAACATCCTGTCACTAAACCTTATCTTGATCGCTGTTCGCATTTTTTTTTTTTTTTGAGATGGAGGTCTTTCTTTCTTTTTTTTTTTTTCCTGTATTTTGAGTGTATGTTTTCTTTTTCTTCTTTATTTTGTATTTATCAAAAAT